>JANIJG010005589.1:0-26443 GCA_024611175.1 Megaceryle torquata
TCCAGCTCTGGAGCCCTCAGCACAGGAAGGACATGGACCTGATGGAGCAGGTCCAGAGAAGGGCCACGAAGATGATCAGGGGGCTGTAACACCTCTCCTATGAGGACAGGCTGAGAGAGCTGGGACTGTTCAGCCTGGAAAAGAGAAGGCTCCAGGGAGACCTAATAGCCACCTTCCAGTACCTGAAGGGAGCTTATAAAAAAGACTGGAGAGGGCCTGTTTACAAAAGTTTGTAGTGAAAGGATGAGGGGCAATAGTTTTAAATTAAAAAGGAGTGGATTTAGATTAGAAATAAGGAGGAAGTTCTTTACCATGAGAGTGGTGGAACACTGGAACAGGCTGCCCAGGGAGGTGGTTGAGGCCCCATCCCTGGAGATATTCAAGGTGGGGCTTGATGAAGTTCTGAGCACCCTGCTCTAGTTGAGGATGCCCCTGCTCTCAGTAGGGGTTTGGACTAGATGACCTCTAGAGGTCCCTTCCAACCCAGACATTTCTATATTTCTATGTAGCATGAGGAAGAATTTCTTTACTGTAAGGGTTACAGAGCACTGGAACAGATTCCTCAGAGAAGTTGTGGAGTCTCCTTCTCTAGAGACTTTCAAGACCCATCTGGATGCATTCCTGTGTAATCTGCCCTAGATTATATGGTCCTGCTCTGTCAGGGGGGTTGGACCCGATCTCCAGAGGTCCCTTCCAACCCCTAACATTCTGTGATGACTGATGAGTGTAGAGGAAGCTGACTGCCTCTGAGCCAGTGAGAGCTTCCCCATGTCCACACTACCCAGGGCAGGCCTTTCTCAGGCACAAGCCCCCTTTCTCAGGGATAGCACTGCTCAAACACTGGCAGCTCCATGACCATTTCAGCATCTTTGCATGGAGACCAAGTTTGACTCCCATATGCCACGAGCTGCTTCATTCCAGCTAAGTACCTCTCTTCCAGGCACAGACATGTGGTAAGATGCCACCTGTCCATCACCCACATGATCATCCCATTCACTGTGGACTCTCTTGCTGCTGGTCATGGCTGGGAAACCAAGAGGCTGCACAGTATACAGGGACCAAACTACCCTACCCTGTCACACCCAAGCACACTCCCAGACAGACAGCATGGCACAGCCAGCCTTGGGCTGCCACAGAGGAAGAGGCAGTAATCATGGCAAGCAACAGGACTCTCCTATCTTCCCTGCTCTCCTTGCACAGCCTTTCACCTGGTGCAGTAACAGGCATGCTCCTGGACTCCTCATACCAAGATACCTGTGGACAGTGCTTTTGAAATAATAAGTTTTCTACCACACTGGTCTGTCACCCAAGTATGTCCCCACTTAGCCAGTGCTAAGTGCCAGCCTTGATAAATGCCGTGGCAAGCTACCCCTCAGTCAGGCTTTTATACTGGCAAGGAAGGGGGTGATGGAGCCTCACCCTGCAATTTCATTAAGGAGAAAGAGACAGCTCTATTGGGCAGAGCTGTCAATTAAGGCATAAAGTTTCTGAGCTGCAGGTGATACAAAGCCCTTTGCAAAGGAACAATGCATTAGTTGCATGAAATGTCACAAGTAGAACCTACAGACATTTCTCATCCCTTATTTTTCTCCAAATTCATCCTGATATTACTGTTAATAGGAAGGTAGGCTTTACTGTCCTTGCCTCTTAGGAAACTGAGGCACAAAGAGGGTATTAGATCTGTGTTGAATTTGCTGAGCTCCAAAGCCATCTTTCTCTCCTGTGAGTGCTGCAGCTGCTTTGTACAATGCTCAAGATGAGCAGAGTTCACCTGAGTACAGGTATCAAGGGCCAGCTCTCACACCCAGAGCAAGGAGTTGGGGCAGATGAAGGAGTTGCTCTTCCCCCAGAAGCAGACACAAAGAGGCACCTGAGCTCAGGGCTACACTTCCCAGCACAGGATATAGGTTAAGATGACTTCCAGTGCCAGTTCAAGCTAGGAAGTCTGAGAGGCTGTGGTGGCAACCCCAGAAAGTGCTGCAGTTAGTCACAAGCTCATCTGTCAAAACCCTTGGTATTGCTGGCCCAAACTACCTCCTTATCACAATTACCCAGCTCCAGATAAATACCCATCTACCCACCATGCACATAAAAGCAAGTGCTGGTAGTCCAAGTAGTCTTCCTCTTTGGCAGAAAATATAGAAGGCTTACAGTAAAGCTGACTGAATAATTATCTTCTGATAAGGTTTAAGTTTCAGTATGTTTCCTGGATTTGTATTAAAATCATACCTGCTTCAATTTCTTTATCTTTAATAAGCTAGACCACATCATTAATATCAAGTCAGGGAATTTGTTAGTGGTCGTGTTTGAGCAGAGTCTTGGTTTAATACCATGATGAGTTTATCATATTGGATTGCCAATTTATCTGCAGTTTGTTACTGTTTGACTGGCAACAATAAAAATATCCTCTGCTTACTAAATAAGTGAAAACCTGAACAATGTATACTCTTTTGCTACAGGAAGTTTGACCTGTTTAGACTTTATTGTAGAAAAATAAATCTTTCCTCACACAAAGACTTTCCTGCACTCAATTTTCAGACTATAAAAACATACAATAATACATACATACAAAAATACATTTTACTGGAAAGTCGGTCTTTATAACACAAGTCAGGTGTCTGGATCATTTCAGTATCTGGGTGGGGAAATCACAAGGTCTAACATTTAACTTTGTCTTATAAATATCCTCCTGAGGCAAAACCAAACATACACACCCTATTGAGGTAACCACCTCACCTTGGAGTCTGTTTAAGTTCCTATGAAATTCAAACACACTGCTCCCTCAAAGGGGCTATCCCAGCTCCTGGTGGCTCAAAACTGTATCAAGAAAGAAGAGTCTTAGTGATGTTCCCATAAAAAGTAAACTAGTGTGAGTCAAAATGAAATCCTAAACTTTCAAGTGGTTCTTTTAAAAACGGTGGTTTTAGGAGTAAGATTGATCTGACAGTTGCTACACACACAGAGCTGCATTTAGAAATGCAAGAGCTCCTCCTGATTTTACTCACACTGAGATGGTTTAGAATAACTCCAATGAACTAAACAGAGTTGTATCTCAGAAAGGAGGATGCAGGTGGGAAAATAAAACCCACAAAGTTTAACTTCTCCAAACGGGGATTTCTGTTTAAGAGATATTTCACTGTGACCCATCCACTGAGCCACTGACAAATGCCCATATAGTTCCAGGCCAAAAAAATAGCCCCTGTTGCTAAAACAAACCCAGCTCATTTCCTTCCAGTGACGTTCAGAACAACAGTTTTCAGCCTCTTCAAACAACAGTACTGCTATAACACAAAGAGAAGCCGGATCTAGATACCCACTACTTTGCGCTTCAGTGAAAAACAAGGACATGGATAAACTGCTCCCGGCCTGCTCAGATGGCTTCCTCCTTGTTTTACCTGGTGGTACATAAGTGCAGGAGGAAGCAAACCAAGGAAATCAGTCTTGGGGAGCTGCTGGGAGCTCCCAGCTGCCTTTTGCAGCCCAAACCATTCCCAGCAAACTGAAAGGTGGGGACATCAGTCTTGATTCATCAGGACCCCTCTGGTGCTCTCTATTGTTTCTAGAGTGGCCACAGTGGAACCACGTGGGGCTGGAAAAGGCATTAGTGGAAAATAAACTCAGCAAAAAGCAGCAATAGGAGAACGAGCTGCTACCAGGGAGTTCAGAGCTGTTCTCAGAACAAGTAGGAAACACAGGGAAAGTTGACAATCAAAAGAAATGCTGGGTTTCCTAAAGGACAGCCTGATAGACATCAGCTAATACTTTGCAACAAGTAATTTGGGTTGCAATCTTAATATCCACAAATAGAGTGAACAGTGCCTCTAACTCTGCATTATTAGAGAGTTTTTAAAAGATTTCCATAATTTCTAATTCCATCTGAGCCACAACAGGTTCAGCAACATCAGGAGCCTTAGTGGAAATGACTGTAAGCCTTTAGTATAACAGATAGGCTCCTGGTAGAAGTTAAGTGACAGAGTGTTGATGGGAACCAGGCACTCCTCTCTGTGAGGGCTCCTGTTATTGCTTCAGGAAGCTGCAGTTATCTGGCATTGCACTGCTTGTACCTGGTTTGCTGGAAAAGCAGTCATCTCTCATTCTGAATACCCCCTCTGTCCGAAGGAGCTTTAGGTGCTGCACAAATGGAGCGAGCTCCCAGGCTATCTCCTGGGATCTAAAAAGCCCTTAAACTAGAGAACACCTCAGATCATTACTAAAGCAGGCAATAGAAGGGTAATGGGTAAGAAGATGCACTCCCCGCAGAGGAACATGCTTAGCTTGGTTGAGGCTAGGACAGAGTGGAATGTAACAAAATTTAACAGCCTAAGGTAAAATCTGCAAAGCAGTATAGGAGGTGGATCACAGAGGGAGCTGCAGACATCTACTGCATCCTCACTCTTGCACTCTGCCACAGTCACCAGCTTCAGGCCATCTTCTGACCCAGTACAGCCCCTCTTCTGCTCACAGTTTCGGAAAACAGACCATTACCCAGGTTTTTAGGTGAGAGTGGGCAAACCCTTGGATTTGATGTATAGGCAAGCAGAGCAAATGCTCAGGTGCTGCAGGTGGGCGAGCTACATGGTCTCTGTCCCATGCAGTGGGATGAAGCAACATCCCCAGGTCCTGCAGGTACCAGAGCAGAACATGCATCACACATGATGTGACAGAAGTGTTGTTACACTTAATTTTTCTAGGGCTGCCTGCTGACTTTGATCCTGCCAAGATAACCCAAACAAAAATATTCAAGTCCCTTTTGACTCCAAGGAAAAAAGGCTTATTCCTCCAGCAAATATAACTCTTCTATTTAAATTACACCACTGTTAAAATACAGAAGAGAAACTACTGTTGAATGGGAGTAAGCAATAAAAGCAAAAAGTATCTGAAGTCTGTACCAACAAACCAGCAGACATTTACTTCATGTAAGAGCAATTGTGATGACAAGGACACAGGCTTTGTCTTAGAGCATGATCCCAGAAGCATCAGTTCAGAGGAAGATTCCAGAAGCTACCCACCACTCCAAGCATAAATCAAGCACCACTTCTGTTTTCCAGATCTCCATCTAGTTTTGAATTATTCCACCTGGGCAAGAATTCTTTGAGCATCCATCACTTCCTTCACCATAGCCTTTACTTACACAGGGCAGTCAAAGCTCTGTCAGCTAGTACCAAGCTTTCAAATCATGCACTTAAATCAGAGCAAATGTGTGCAAGGCCACTTTCCTGAAATCACTGTTCCCTTGAACTATCTGGGCTTGGCTTTCATCTGTAAACCTGGGACTTAAGAACACACAGCTTGGAAAAAATTTTAGTTTCAAACTCTGAAAAAATCTATAGTTAAACCAGTTACAAATGTCTGCTTCCATACATTATCAGCAAACAGTCTTCCACCAATTAACTTTGTGCTCCGAAACTATCTACAAAACTTGCAACAGATTAACCAACAGCTTGTCTGGGAGCACTAAACTAGGTGAAGGCTTGCCAACCATCAAAGCCAATCCTGTGCTGTTATGGGCCTGTCACTCAGTCCCCTGTAGCATGTCATTATAAGGGAAAGACTAGATTTCTCAACACTTCTGTTTCTAGGAGAAGGATATTCTAGATGTTGATGGTTAGAAAACTGCCTAATTTGCAGCCCAGATGTTCATGACCTTTTTTTTGTGGTTTTCTTCTCCTGACAGCACTATCCATCAGTTCAGACTCCGCTCCCTTCCAAATATGCAGTTGTTCCATTCCACTTAGACTTCTTGTCAACATGATTTTGTGTAATAAGCACCCAGAATCCTCAGACATCGACACTATTATTCTGCAAAACTGCAGCATGCAGGGGACTAGGGCCCGTCACAACTCACTTGGTGGATCCTTATGCTAGATTTATCTATTTCACAAGAACATCATATTGATGGTTCATAGTCATCCTGTGATCAGCCAGTACACAGACATCTTTCTCCTTCTCAGTATTTTCTAACTGATGAGACCTCCACTTAAGAATAGGTTTTTGTTCTTAGTCACTAAGTGCCCTTGCACACCATACTGCTAAGTTTCGGCCCGTTTCTACTGCTCTGGTCTCAGCATTCCTGGTATGATATTCTGGCCCTTCCTCATGTATAAGTTACTTCCTAACTTCTAGCCAAAGCATATTTTGTTAACCAGCACCAAGTTTTCAATCCAGGGGAATTAATTAAAATAGTAGTCAAGGTTAAGGTCCAAGAAGTACTCTTCACCTCCAGCCATCACGAAATTTCCATTTTTGGTAGTGCTGGTTGTCTCCCAGCAACTCTTAATGCACCTTTTAGCAATGCCCATCTTCTCTAACAAGGAGTAATTTCCTGTGGACTTACATATTGAATGATGTCCAGCTGAGAATAATGGCAGAGCAAGTTCTGCTGGCAATATTCAAACTGTGAACTTCAATGACTCAAGCTGGATAGGTATCATCCTGAGTGCCATCAAGTGGCACGTACAAGAAAACCAGGGGATCAGGCTCAGCCAACATGGGGTTAGGAAAGGAAGGTCCTGCCTAACTAATCTTATTTCCTTCTATGACTGGGTGACACATCTGGTAGATGAGGGGAAGGCTGTGGATGTGGTCTACCTAGACTTCAGCAAAGCATTTGACACGGTCTCCCACAGCCAAACCTCTGTAAGTATTTGCAAATCATCAGAGGAACAAACATGTTTAAGCACCAACGATGAGAGACCATGACTAGCCTGTGCTCAGATGTGTCTCTCCTACAATCAAGGAGGGCCAAACACACACATATACATCTCCTCCTTTGTTTCAACCCACAGAAATTGCAGCACCTTATCTGATCACTTAGTCAACTCACTGAGTGGGCTAGCATTACATTCCTACAATAAGGGCATTCCCTGAGAATGACTTCTCTGCCTGGTCAGATAGGAAAGACATGACATAGATAATATGGAGCTATGGAAACCTCTGAATAAGTATACCAGATATGCATGATTTAGGCCCCACTGACCTTCAAAATCATGTAGGAGCTCTTCTTGTAACTGCAAATGAGACAGAAGGCCTATCTGTAAAAATACTACTTTGGATTTGCTGGGGAATTTAGGCTGTACTTTCTTTATAGCCTTCTGAAAATATTACCAGAAGCTCCCAAATTCACATTTCCATCAAGATCAGCCTTCTCCTCCCAAGCTCCCTCTCCAGTTTCAGAGCTACGACACAAAGGTGGATGTTCATATGCATTTAGACTTGATCCACCCAATCACACCATGCAAGTGGATTAGGTTATGCTCAAACTGATGATACTGGGACCATCCTTGAAGGATTTTGCATCCCTGTCAATGGTGAAGTGACCTACATGAATTAGACAAGTTCCCTTCCTCTTACACAGTTATGGTGAAGCAGAACAACTCCCACCAACTTCTCACTGAAGGCAACAAAGGCAGGGTCTTCCTAGAGAGATGGGAATGGTTATAGCACACAAAGATCACTTAGGCTTGAAGTCTTAATAGCATTTCAGAGCTCTAGGTTACTGCTGCAGTCAATGAGCAAACAAGCTTCACTGGCACAAACCTCCTGGGCTAGGATACCTGCAGCTGGGGAAGTCATTCATCTCCAGACATCATCAGCCTTCAAAACACTAAAATGAATGGCCTTTCAATCACTTTGCAGCAAGAAATAAGACCATTGTCAGGCTGCTCTTCAACCAGAGCTTAAATTCACTTTTTGTTAAAAATCACACTGTCTGAGAAGAATCAAGACTCCCTGCCACTGACCAACCTGCAGCACTGGGACATCTTTCCTCTGAAAGTGTTATGGCTTAACCCCAGACAGCAACTAAACACCACACAGCTCCACTCCTCTCTCTGCCTAGTGGGATGGGGAGGAGAATCAGAAAAAAGGTAACAGACTCATGGGTTGAGATAAGAATAGTTTAATAACTAAAATGAAATATTACGTAATAATAATGTTAAAATATAATCATAGTAATGAAAAGGAATATAGCAATAATAAATAAAACCCAAGAACAGACAAGTCATGCATAATGCAAATTGCTCACCGCTGACTGACCGATGCCTGTGCAGTGATTAGCTCCTCCAGTTTGTATACTGGTCATGACATCCTACGGTATGGAATATCCCTTTGGCTATTTCGGATCAGCTGTTCTGGACATTCTTTTGCACCTGCTCACTGGCAAAGCATGGGAAACTGAAAAGACCTTGACTTAGGATAAGCACTACTTAGCAACAACTAAAACATCAGTGTGTTATCAACATCATTCTCCCACTAAATCCAAAATGCAGCACTGCATCAGCTACTAGGAAGAAAATTAATTCTACCCCAGCTGAAACCAGGCCAGATGGCCAGAGCACTCCACCCTCAAAGTTTCTTTCTTTGCTACAAACTTAGTCATGTATGACTCATATAGATGGGATTTCTCAAAGGAAAAGTAGATGTGTTAGAAAAACAATCCAGCTGAAAGAGATCATTCCCTCCTATCCACAGCACAGTGTCACTGGGGCTCCCCAGTCTCCTGAGATGGCAGTGGCAAGGCAAGAGCACAGGTTTCAGTGGTGTCTGTGGGAACCACCAACCCGCATAGGCCAACAGCTGCCACAGCCAACAGCTGCTAGTTTCAAAGCAAGACATTATGCTTGACAGGCTATTAATAGAATCCTAAAGTTACCTGAAACTGTGACCTCTTACCTCACATATCACTCCTCCCCAAAAATATCTAGCACATCACAACCTCATTTTGCTCTCTATTCTGCACCAGCACCTTCTTGATACCTCATCAGATATCAAACATCTGTTTTACCTAGCTGGTTACACACAGGAAAGATAAACTGTGCTACAAGAAAAAGATGCAGGAGCCACACTAACAAGTGTGTCTGCCTGACCCTGTAGCTAGATGCCAGGCATCCACAGAAAAGGTACCTCCCCACCACATTGCATGGATGAAGAGAAGGACTCTGTATATGACCCCCAGCAAACGCACATGGTTTAGCACAGCCCAAGGCAACCCAGGCAAGTAGAAATTGAAGCATCGCCCACTGCTGTGAGCTGTAAGCCTCCCACTCAGTGGCACCGGCACCAACAGAGGCTGTCAAGGAAAGCCATTGGTAACAGGACTGACACGGGAAATCTCAGTCTGTCCTGCAGCATCCAGTACAGGACACAAACTCTGTATTAAAGTCCTTGCCCACGTGCCTGCAAAAACAAAGTCTTTTGCAACTGAGTAAAAGATAAAGGTCACAGCAAAACCAGTGAGTTTCACAAAAAACAGATAATTCTAAAAGAAAATGAGAAGACTTTGGTTTGTTTCAGTGAATCTGAGTCAACTTTTCATCTATGTTTTTTGTGAAACTTCTCTGGCTTTCAGTGACCTTTCTCAGACAGCTGCACAGCACCACCAGCCTTTGATATTGGAAGTTAAATGCATCATTACACAACACAATGAAAGGAAATGGGCCCCGAGAGGTGTATCCGAACACTCAGGCCTCCTGTGTCCCAGAAGATTCAGACACAAAATATGATCTATAGGCATTCAAAGTCTCTACACTTGCAAACCAAATCTGCCAGTAGGAGTGTAGGCATCTATATGGCAAGTACACAGAGACAATCTTGAAATTTCTATTTCTAAGAGCCTCACAGGTTCTTGACTTACCCAAAATGAGTAACATATGAAAACACTGCAGAAAAACACCAGCAAGCTGAGTAGCACCTCTCTGAAGTCCACCTCGGATACACTACAAAGATTTGGTTAATTTGCCTTTTTTTCTCCTCCTTCTTTAAAGGTGACAGCAGAGGATGAACTCAATGGTAGGAGGAAAGCACCATAGGAAAATGTCACTTCCTTTGCAGACAAGCTGTTGAACCAAAGAGACTTTTGTAAGGATGCTTGCAGTGTCCTCTGGTTGGTTTTGCATCTGTCAGGGTAGGATCAGAAGCTGGGGTTTATCACTAGTATTGCCTCCTCTCCAAGGTCTCTGTGTATAGAGATGTGTATAGTCTCACATCAATCGGGACAGAAGTAGCACCAAGGAATTAAATGAGACAAAAATCCCAAGGCAAGAGGTTTCATGGGAAATCTCTCAGCACCTTTCCATGGTGGAACATTCACCTTTCTAACAAGGGCTTTAATTGCATTCCTGTTTTTGTAAGAAAGTTCTTCTCAGATTGAGTCTCAGTTCTGGGGGATTTCAACCACCAGTTTCTATTTCTTGACACCAGCTACATGTTTCCTTCTGTTCGTGCCTCTCAGAGTAGTTTTTGTTTCCTTGGGTGCCATTTTGAAGCAAAGCTAAAGTCATCTTTTCACCCAGGGCACCTTCTTTCCTATCACCCTCCCATTACAGCTCAAACACCCTGCACATCTACTACCATTACCAATACAATGTGCTGCATTGATGGCTATGAAATGGTTCATCAGAGGAAGAAGAGGGAACTTTGCTTTGCTGATTAAGTGAAGCAGGGGTCAGGCCTTGTTGAAGGCTATTCCTTGTGGTTTAGCTGGTTTGCTAACTTACTGCCATAAGCTCAGCAGCATTCAAGCAGAGAGGTAAAGATGCAGTTAATGCAGCGTGAATGCACTGGAGAGATTCTGACAACCTGCAAGTTACTCTAAGTGTGCTAGGAGGACCATGTTGTGCACCAGTGCCTGTTCTTGGGTTTCTTTAAACAGCATCGTGGTTCATCAGCTGTGCCACATTTTCATTATCATCTGCTAAGTCAAGCAAGATGCCACTCTTGGGCCTGTGTGATTCATGATACTTCTTTGCAGATGCAGCTCTTTGTGGTGTCTAGCTCTAGTACAGCCCAATATAACAGGACACACTGCATCTGAGATACCACAGGGTTTGGACCAGCAAGGGTGTGGTAGCTCCAAACTACACTAGCACTGACTGGACCCAGGCTCCGACACAGACCTGTGTCTTGCTTGTAATTTAGAAAAACCAATGCTCCTGCAAAGTTTACATCTATCACATGTTTTTCCATCTTTTACTAGAAAATGCACTGCCTCAACACCATGTTCCAATGGCTGCATTATGCCATCAATATCATGGAATCCCACACTCATCATCTAGGTTAGAAAAGACCTTTAAGATCATTGAGTCCAACCATTAACCCTACTCAACCAAGTCCACCACTAAGCCAAATCCCCAAGCACCAAAGTCTATACAACTTCTAAGCACATCCAGGGATGGTGACTCAATCACCTCCCTGGGCAGCCTGTTCCAATGCCTGACAACCCTTCCAGTGAAAAAGTTGTGAAAATATCCAGTTTAAACCTCCCCTGGTGCAGCTTGAGGCCATTCCTTCTTGTTCTATCATTAGTTACTTGTGAGAAGAGACCAGCACCTGCATCTCTACAATGTCCTTTCAGGTAGTTGTAGAGAGCAAGGTCTCCCCTCAGCTTCCTTTTTTTCAGACTAAATAGCCCCAGTTCCCTCAGCCACCCCTCATAAGGCTTGCTGTCCAGGCCCTTCACCAGCTTAGCTGCTCTCCTCTAGACCCACTCCAGCACCTCACTGTCTTTCTTGTATTGAGGCACCCAAAACTGAACACAGTACTCAAGGTGTGACCTCACCCATAACAAGTACAGAAGGACAATCACCTTCCTGGTCCTGCTTGACACACTATTTCTAATACAAGCCAGTATGCCATTGGCCTTCTTGGCCACCTGGGCACACTGCTGGCTCATATTCAGCACCCCAGGTCCCTTTCTGCTGGGCAGCTTTCCAGCCACTCATCCCCAAGCCTGTACCATTGCCTGAGGTTGTTGTGGCCCAAGTGCAGAACCTGGCACCTGGCCTTGTTGAAGCTCATATGACTGTCCTCAGCCCATCAAGCCAGCCTGTCCAGGTCCCTCTGAAGAGCCTTCCTACTCTCAAGCAGATCAACACTCCCACCCAACTTGGTGTCATCTCCAAACTTACTTAAGGCACATTCTATCTCCTCATCAAGATCATTAATAAAGATGTTAAACAGAAGTGGTGCCAATACTGAGCCCTGAGGAATGCCACTTGTGATATGTTGTGGCTGCTTTGGCAGTTTGGGACACTTGTGTATATATTATTTGCTTAAGACACACAGCACAGGCACCAGTAGAGCAAATGCCTTCAAAGCCTCCAAACTGTGGCAGGGCAACACCAGAACACTGAATCTTTCAAGATTCAAGCATTGCATCAAACTGTCAATGGATAAGTGATACTTTGGCAAGTGAGGAATGAGACTGGAGCCCCCTGATAACTTCTCACTACCCAGAGGGAACCCTGGGGAGCCTCATCACAGACTGGTGGATGGGTGTAGTCCACAGTGACTCAGTGTAAGGAGTGTTCCTGGTGGGGTTTCCTGTAGCTGCATGGTAGTACTGGGCTCCACATTGCCTGCTGCAGCAGCACCTGAAGACCACACACCCACATCCCCAGTAGGCACAGGGCCCTGCAGGTCAGGTTGGAAGAAGCTGACCCCCTCAGTATCTCCCCATGGCATTTAGACATCTCCTGAGCAAGGCTCACACCTGCTTGTGAAAGTGCACTCACTGGTGATTCAGAAAATCAAAAGCACAGGAGGGCCACATGAGCAATTTTACATGTAACCACAAACCACATCAGAGACAGTCAACCAGCTCATATGGTGGGAGAAGGTACAGCTCTGAGCTTGCTTGAAAAAAGGATGCTCAGAGACATCTTACAATTTAAAGCAATCAAAGCAGTTTTAGACACTGAAAGAACTATCTGAACAGCAAAGGAGTGATCCATTAGACTGTTAAAGAATTGGCTACAATGTTAGGCTCATGGGGAATTTCATCTGGTTCTCCTTTAGAGCAAGACTTTTCTGGGATAAGGAATAAGCTTCCAAGCTTGTCAATAGAAAGCTGTCAAGTAGCTGCCTTCAGATATGAGCACATCCAGACTTGCTCAGCATCATGTTTCGGAAAGGTCAGAGCCACTCAGTGCACAAAACTGGAGGCTTTGACTCATCTTACTAGCATTGTTAAGGTTTTCACACCCATGGCTGATTCCAACCCCATTTCACAGTGGTGTGAAACCAGCTTTGTCAGAGCTGGGTGTTACCCTAAGCTCAGGGGTTGGTCATAAAACTTGTTAACATAGTTGGGAAGGCCTCGTAAGGTCATACGCCAAGTGCAAATCCTCCCAACTCTTCATCTTTCCTTAACCCTCCAAGAAGTATTTTCCCTTGTCATCACCTTCTCCATACAGAGGTCACCTCATTCTCATAGGCCAGAACAAGACTGGGCTTAAAGCAAGTCACTGTGGCCTGTTTCTTCCCAGCAAGCAAATTCTTGGCAGAACGCGTCACATCCAGGTGAGACTTGTGGTTGCTATGGCCTGCTCTCATCACTGCCACAGAGACAGTCTTGCTGATGTTAGGAGAAGACTAGAGGAGATATCCAAGGTCAGAGGCAACTGCACTCTGCTATGGAGGCACCAGCCAAAATATTAGAAAAAAATGTCACAAAAAAAATGTTGTATGTTGAAATAGGACCCTCAGTCCAAAGACAGGAAATCAGCCATGAATCAGAAGCCAAGAAGCAGCCACGACTGTGAGCAGTAACTACAAACACCGATCAATGACTGCAACCACAGACACTGTTGCTATTAAATGTGGCTCTGATTACCATGGCACCAGCTTGTTCAGTCAGTAGTTACTGAAAAAATCTCCTCAGTTGGGAATAAAAAAATACATCTCTGGCAGGGCACTGAGTACTTATTTCAACCCCCAGGCTCTTTCCTGTGCTCTTAGCTGCCCTGTTTATTCTCTGTTTTCTATCTTCTACTAGCTTTGTCTCCTCCACAAGCTGGAAGCACATCCAGCTGAATCATGGGGAACAAAACAGAGGCTAGTGTTGTGCTGGACACAGACATTTCTACATAGAAAGCTCAAAACAAAGGACAAATGTAAATCTGAAAAAGGAGGGGGCTCCTGGCAAAAGGGTCAGGTGCTTCTGAACTTCTCTGGCTTTATGTCAGAGGTTGCTCAGCAAGAAACAAATCCTAGCCTGTCCACCACACAACCTGCTGGGGTACACACCTATTTCAGTGGCGGAAGAGGGTATCCTGTCTCAGAGCATCTATGAAACTGAAGGAGTTTTCTAGAGCTCTGCTGCTCTGAGGGAGCCTCAGTCTGGCAACTCTCAGAGAAGGCAGATGTCTCGTAGAATCTCAATGTTTTTGCAATAGTCTGCCATAAGTGGCCTGCCCAGAGATTTAGAGTTGAGCAAGCCTCAGTTCATGCCTTTCCAAAGGCTGCATCAAGGACTGGGTGGAGGCTTCCATTCCAAGAGACAGTTTCTCCCATCTCTTGCTCACACACTTATTCTGCACCCAGCTGCACTTATTCCTGCCTCTAGCCAGCTAGGAGGTTGTAGTAGAAGGAGCCTTAGTTTTGGATAGGAGCTCTTAGTTTTGACTGCTTAAGATGGTCTTGTGCTTCCAGACAGCTCCAACAGTATTAACAGTACATCGGTTTTGGCTTGGGAATAAATCTAGGGCTGAGAGATTTAAAAGCCTGACTGCTACTCAGCACCAAACACATCAATCCCTAGAGATTTTAAGTTACTAAAATACCATACGCGACCAGGCTGCCAGAAGCTACATGTATCCACAGTGGGCACAGTATGCAAACTCCTGGTTTGCCACAGCCCAGCTGCAAGGTAACCAGATGAGCCTTCACTTTCTGATGATGAGCCTTCACAGGGCTCCATGCTCTGTTCCCAGCTGTGTCAAGAATGCAAGCATTTATATTTTCTTTCCTAGGAAAGAAACACAACCCCCCTCCTCACACAAGCTGACAAATGTGTCAGCTGGATTCAAAAACAGACATGACAGTGAAGAGCAGGGGCAAGCAGTGCTGTCTTCCCTGAAGCGCACATTCCTGAGTTTCCTCAAAGGGTACATCATAGCTTGTCCAATGCTGTGATTGAAGCAATCAATTTGGAGACCATCTGTCCAAGGTAATTTCAATAGATTGCCTTGCTAACCGGAAGGGGGGGGCAGGGAGAAAGGAAGGATCCCCCGAGAGACATGGCTTGCTCCATTATTGACAAATGCTGTCACTGGAATAAACATGATTAAGCAATACCCTAATTGGGCGCAGACATTTGTAGGCAGGATGTTCCTGAAAGCCCAAGCTTCCATCAAGAAAAGCCAGAGACAAATGTTCTCTTAAAGGTAAGGGCACGAGTCAGGGACAGCTTTATCCCCTTACTCCCTTTCCTCACCTACACCCCATGTTATGGCTCCAATGCCCCTGTGCAGTACCACAGCTTCCTCTGGCTCATCTTCCAGCTGCATCACTCTGGGCTCTGCTAGCTGCTGCAGTGAGAAGCAGAGCATGGGCCTGATCATCTTCACAGAGCACACCAGCATACCTGGGAATTGCAGAAACACAACTCTGACCAGGTCACACTCGCAGTCAGTGAGAGCCTCCAGCCACATCCTAATGAAGTCCCTTGACTCAGAGACTTCATGTACACGTCTGGTGAGATGCAGTACAAGGAGCACAACATGCAGTAACTGTTTGCCCACAGCAGCACCTTCCCATTAGCCCTGTTATGCTCCCAGTGCCACACAGGCAGGCTCAGGTACAGGTGTGGGTCATCCGCAGGCCAGTTCCTCCAAGCCACTGGTGCCCCTTACAGCAAGTCATGGGTTAGCCCAATGCAAGGGAACACGGCCCCTTTACACATCACCATTCTGATCACTTCTCCAGCATGAGGGGGAGGTGCTACGCCTCCATTACCACACTAAAGTAATTTCTGCTTCACACAATCCTCACACATTTTGCAGTTCAGGAGCTTGCACTTGAGCTCAGTCGCTGAGCCCTCCAATTTCCCTTCCCATGTGTCAGACACACAAAACGCCAGATATACCATGCAGGGAAAGTGCTTGTCCCCCGGAGCAGCCTCCCAAATTTCTACAACGGGGCTGAACATCCTAGGCAGGCTAAGGTAGTGCTCCAGCCTGGGCTGATGGAGCTGGAACAAGGAACAAAGAAGGGTGCACCAGAGTAGGAAGGGTCTGTGTAGATGTGGGGAGGTGGCAGTGAGGGGAACAGGAAGGGGTGTGATTCAGGGAATAAGGAACTGCTCCTGCACAAGGCCAGGCTACAGGGAGCCCAGCCTGCCCCAGGACCCCTTCAGGAAGCAGAGAGCAGGATCCTTTCTCAGATGCAGGATCTCAACCCAGGGAAAGCCGAGCTTTTTCCAATAGGCTTTGAGGCCACCCTGCTCTTTTACAGACCTTCCTTGCCCTCTAGTGGTTTTAGGGGAATTGATCAAGAGGACAACCACTGGAAGAGCCTCTTCCTCCGTTACCTCCCCAGTAGGCAGGTGGACAGTTACTCTCTGGTACTAGCAGTACCCTATCTTGCAGAGGTAAAACAAAGCAAGCTGTTTTGGCTGGGAAATGCAACTTTCTGGGGTGGAACACAGGTTCAACCAACCCTTAAGGATTTGGGGAGCAAAGATGCACATTGCTCTTCCAGAGGTGAGGGAAGCAAGTGTAGGCCTCCTTCTCACCACCTTGCCCTCTCTTTCCAAAGAGACCCATGAGGCCTTGCTCAAAGCAGTAGCTATGTTTAGGGACACAAGGCTACTGGGATGGTGGGGAAAGAACCACCTGGAGCTTTAAAGAGTTTGCTTTTTCCTCTCTGGCCCAGCATACAAGAATGTCCCCAGTACACAGCATCATGCCCATTTCATAGGGAACCCACAAGCTAAGAAAGCACCTTCTTCTCAGTGGAAGCACAACTGTACTGACCTCTCACACAGCAGAGACCAATCCATGTCACAGAGGTGGTGTCAAGCCTGCAGCTGGAAGGGTTTACTGTAGGCAAAGAGCAAAAGTCCATCATTTGCTATTAAACAAAATAAGCTTTCTTGGCAAGAGCCAAATTTCACTGGGGTTGCAGAGGCTCCTTGCAGGAAGCTCTGGCTACCATGGCAGATGTCTCACCAGAGTGCTGGAAGTTGGTAGCATTAACCTGGCCTCAGGCTGCTGCAAGCCATCTCCTGGTCAAGCATCATCCCACTATGCTGCAGCATCCATCTCTGACCCCTCCTTCGCTGCCACCTTTTTATGTCTTCTGTAGTTTGTCAATCTGTGCTCCATCTCTGCTGTTTATTAACCAGTAAACTTATAAACCACATCTGGAACCGCTGCTTGTCAAACCCTGGTTTATACAGACATCTAGTGGTCTGGGCTCAAACTCCACCAGCGCCACCACACAACAGCACCATTGTCATGACTTATTTGCATCATAAAAGTAAAACCAAGGTGTCCTTGTGTTGAACACTGTACACACACACAAATCAGCATGCTCCAAAGAGCTGCTAATTAAATAAGGTCATTTAGGGAACCCATGGCACAAAACAAATGCTTCCAGATCAATCCGGTGCTCTGAACATTTTTTTCTGGTCAGTCCTTATGGCAAGGGAAGACTACACACAGTCTGTATGACACAAATCTGGTAAAATATGTGCATCTTTCCACACCAGAACGGATAAAAAGCAGATTTCACAAAGCAGTGTCTTGCCAACACTCATCTTCCCAAATCCAAGATAAAAAGGACTGGGAGACGACAGGAAACCCAGACTGAACAGGCTGAATGCTGAATATTGACAGCTCTTGCTTAAAAGTAATACACACATCACCCTGTCAGATGCCTTGGAGCACCCAAAACAGGCAGCTTCAACCTTAATTTGCGTTTCTACTCCTCCACTTTGAGACAAGGACATCCTGTCTCCACCGCCAGCATACCCTGAAGATAGTAAACTCAGTCTTATTTCAGAGTCACTTACACAGGTGGTAGTGGGAGCAGATGGGAGTGACTGACAGTTCACACCAGTAAGGGTTTAGACAGTTTATAGTCAGACACCTACGGGTCACCATCTAGGTATCCAAGAAAGACAATAGGAATTCTGAACACCTACTTCTTTGCTAACAAAAACAAACAAACAAAAAATAACCACCAACAAAATCACAGAAATCTCACAGGCAGGGAAAAAGCAAGACAATGTCACAATGTGTCAGGACTGCCCTAGCAGCAGTGTATGCTAGACTCTGCACCCACAAACTGCCTCGGGTTTCTGAAGTTCTGGTATAAAGCCAAAATAGAGATGGCCAGTCTTCCCATTGCTCCTGCAGGCTGTGATCCTCCCACCCTAGTCAGGATTTCCACCATCAGGCTCTCCTTTAACACATCCTTGACTTGTTCTGCATAGAAACACTGTGTGAGTCCATCCCACGTGTGACAGTGCAGTACTGCAGGTGAAAGGGTTGGAGCACAGGACAGAGCAGGGCAGAAGAGCAGGCAGCCTCAAAGTGCAGCATAGTTCAAAGCAGGAAAGAGAAAAGCCACCCCCAGGAGGAGTCCCCACCTGCTCCTTTCAAAGGTGACCCAGTCTCAGGCTGCAGCTGAGGAGCTTGGCTCTTTGATCTCCAGAGCATATTTGAATTTGAGGAGGTGGTGATGCCCCAGGAGCTGCTGCAACCAGCATTTGAGAGGTGTCCCACCACCTCTGAAGCTAAGCAGGAGCTGCTGTTATCAACACTAGCAAAATTATCTCTTGGTTTCCTGGAGGGGTGACAGTCTGAGTCACTCATCAGTGGGAGGGTGGTTTCTTCATATGCCTATTGGAACAGCCGAAATGTGCAGGCAGAGTAAAAACAATGCAGATGCAAGTTACTATGGGAGCGGGCAGAATCACCAAGAGGATAGTATTTTTCCTACTTATTTGTGTATGTATAGTATTCATCACATCAGCATGGAGAGCTTCTTGCACCTCTTCTCTTCCCTGTGCCAGATGTGATAAACACAGTGCCAGTGTCCCAGAGTTTGGGGCCCTTTTGTCTGCTCCATGCCATGCTGCCTTGCCATCAGTATTTCTGCTCTGTCTCCACACACACTTATTGTCCTTCCCCTCTACCCATCATCCAGCAGGCCCATCCATACAATTCCTCCAGTGACTTCATCTTATACTAGACTTTCCATCTTTGCAGCCTTCAGCCCAGGGCAGGACAAACTGGGGAAGTTTCTTACAGTAGGTACCACTTTGGGCAGTGAAGACACAGCAAGCTCTGGGCAGGCAGGCAATGCCAGCCAGATGAGCTGCCTGCTTGCTGGGAGAGCAGCATTCATTCCCTCACTCTTGATGCCAACCCTCACTCAGTCATCATGACCCAGGGCAGAGGGATTGGCCCCACCTGACATATGCCCCTTCAGAGGGCAGGATGAAAAACAGCCACAAGAACCAACTCATGTTTGCTGATACAGCCCTTCCCAGCGCCCTTGACCTCTCAGGGCACAGCTTTGCTCACTGCTGGGCTACACACCCAGGCCTAATGTATGCTTCTCACATGAGAGGAGAAAAGGGCTGCATCTCCTTTCAGTTACAGCTTTACCACTTGCTCCTCCACACCCCCACAGGGCCTCCTCATCAGCCCTGCCTCACTCTGTGGCTGCTGGAAACTAACCATTTTAGGAAGAGCAAAACCCCTTCCCAGGACAGCCCAGTAGCTGCAATTAGTAATCACAAACCTCTGCACTACCCAAAGTATCAATGCACCTCTCACCCCACCCAAAAGAAAACCCTGCACATGATAATAAAGTCCAAGGCACACAAGAGCTGACAAGGGCTATGCTCCATCACATCAGCCACCTTCAGCACTCCTCTGCACTGCCAACACACCCAGCCTGAGCAGCAGCACTTTCCCCAGGAGCAATGCTCACAGAATTACCATCCTACAACTAAACACACTAAGATCAGAGACATGGTGTAAAACCTTGGAAAAGGTATCATAAGAATATTCTTGTCCTAACAGCAGAGCTCCAGCTGGCCCAGAGATTTTGTATCTTTGGGGATGATTTTGCAAAAACTCCTTTTACCAGCCAGCATAGGCAAGTGAGCCACCAGCATGGTTTTCAACAAATACTGAAATGAACAGCCTTCTGATAGCTGGGAGATAGGAAACACCATGTTGTCCCAAAATTGATAACACACACACATCCTTTGAAAAAAACTCTAAATTTAAGCCTAGGCAATTGCAATGCTTTTGCCTAAACAGGGAGTTTGGAGCAGGAAAAAAACAAAAAGGCTTTGAAAAGACAGATAGTGTTTTCCCCACTTAATTAAAAGCAGATGATTTCATATGTGAAAAAGTGAAATAAAACTTGGCCACATCTCAGAAGTGGTGTAAATCACTGTGGATGAGAACTTGAGGCATTTACAGGATGGAGGGAGCACTGCAGGGAAGGAGGTATGAACCTTCCTCACTCAAAACCTTTCAAAAGCCTTTCCAAGGATGTGAGGCTGGAAAGTAGGTGTCATCCCACCTTCCAGCCTCACCCAACAACCCTGGACAAACACAGTTTACATAGATGCTACAGCAGGAGGGCCTCACTCTGGGCACAGTTTTGAGGCCCCTGGCACAAAGACGCTCAAATGTTGACATTCAAATAAACCATAATAGTTACAACCAAAATGGAAGGAAGTGACAGAGAGGGTTTCAATCCCCCAGTGCAGCTAATCAACACACACAGCTCCTTTGCCATTTTCCAGCTCTAAGCAGAGAAGTCTGGAAGCACACTCTGCTGAGGCACAACAGGGCAAGACGACAAGGCATGGAATGAGTTAAAAGAGCCCTTTATACAGGCGCAGCTGCCAGCTAACTCTGGAGTACCAGTATACACCCATTTCCTCCAAAGCCTGCTGCTCCCTTTTCTGTGCAGGCTACCAGAGTACAGAGAAGCCCTGGGTTAGAGCAAATGGCCCCTTTGCTGCTAGACCCTGGGTCAGCACTGGTCTTCAGAGGACACAAGAGGGCTGAGTGGGTAGAGATGCTCTTCCCCCACAAGGGCATGGAACCAGTGTGGTGATGGTGGTGGAAAAGGAGTTATTTTTTCTGTGTCTAGTGGAAATACCTACTGATAGTAGGTATTTCCCAGCTACCTTATCTCTCCAGATCAGCTTTCAAAGGGGAAGCATCTGTACTACACTGCTTCAGATCAAACAGTGCCTGAGAGAGTTTGAAACCAACTGCCTAGAGGCATCCCCAACACCGCTCCTAGACTCAAACCCACACCAGGCAAAGCACCCACTGCAGCTTTGGGGCAGGAAGCCCTCCATGCTTTAAGACTATCAAGTCCCTCTCTCCCTGCTTACCTCACAGAGAAACATCCACAGCCAGCTCCATCCAATGTCTGCAGTTGCTCCTCTCCAGTCCCGTGTATGCCAGTCTGCACTGGTGGGTTTACAGCAGGAGAGCTGGGAACACTCCAGTTGACATGCCCTACACCGGGGCACAGCCTTGCACATGCCCAGTGAATCAGTTTGTCCCAGTGTGTCAGGCAGCAACCTGAGGGACAGTCAGTGCTCACAGAAGTACAGGAAGGGAGCACGGATCTGGTCAGGTAAAATCATCAAGACTGGTTTTTCAGGTTGTTTCCTTTCTTGTAAACACATTTTGATGCCTGTGTGACTGCTGGTTAGCCAAGTCTTACTCTCTTTCCTTTGGCTGCTTTTTTCTGTGTGAACAACACATGCAGGATTTAAGGTTCACATTTTGGTTTATGACCACAGAAGAATAATTTCTGTGACAAGTCCTAAAGGCTCCCAAGGCACCCGCTCCCAAGGCAAGGCCTGCAAATAGGGTAATACAGAGCTGCACAGAGGCACAGCTTTCACTTTTTTTGCAGCTAGGCAGCATAGACAAGACTTGGGATAAGAGGCAAGGTACAGAAATCCCTCTGCAGTCTGGATATCAGCCACATAGGAGAGAACTAGAACAATTCTTGTCAAATAGGATTCTGCTGTCTGTGGGAGTTTGTCCAGCCTCTATATCACCAGCTGTTCCAAAGAACTACCAGAGATGTGGTTCTGAGCAGTTCCACTGCAATAACCACACCAGCTCCTGGGTCAGATCAGACACCCCCAGCCTCTGTCTGCTCTTTAGTGCTACTCAGTAATAAACATTTGGCAGATTACTTAGAATCCTTCAGAAGCACTTTCTCAGCTACCAGAGACAGCACACAGCAAACCCCAAGACAACTGTAATACCCCAGGCCTAATCAGGAACATTAAGCTGCAAAGTTGAAAGCAATGGTAGAAGAGCAGCCCCCAGCCTCACCTCTCAGCCAGCACAGCACAACTAAACTGGCCCTTGCTCACCTTATCCTGCTTTAAGTGATTTGGCCAATTAGGGCAATTAACCCTGGGCTCAGCCTCGATCTCCACACAGATGTCTTAAATCAGAATTGCTCACCTTAATCATCTTTACCTGGGCAAACCAGGTGTTTTGCTTTTTACCCAAAATAGACTGGTTTTAACCAGTAGACCACAAGCCTTTCTCCAGTAAAGGAAAAAAAAGCTTTCTGTATTTTATTCCCCAAGAAAGTAGTTGTGAATCAGAACTTAATTTCTTCTCGGCAGTTATTTAAACAGTATGGTTTAAGTTGAAGTGTCACTACAAAGTAGATGCTGCAGAAGTTGGCCAAGAAGCAGGAAGGATGAAAGTCACCCACTGTTACCTTTGGTGTCTGCTCCTCTGCTCAAAGACCTTTCTGCTCCTTGCCAGGGGTGAGCCCCAAGGAGTTACTTGCCCAGGACAGTCCTGGAGACCCTTCTCCGAGGTCACTCCCTCACAGAATGTGGTTTTGTATTGTACCAGAGGGTCACATCCATTGAGCTGGGGTTTGCAGCAACAAATGATTCTTCAGCAGTTGGACACCCAGATGTAGGTCACCTTCCAGGGCCCCCCCAGTTTTCTGTTCTGTTGTTACTTGACTGTTCCCTCATTTTTTGCAGGGGGGATTTGATCAATACCATCAATGGTCTGGGGACCCTCTGAGGAATATAAACTGCTTTTAGCTACCTTTGACTGTCCCTTCAGAAATAGTCCAGAACTCTTAAGAACTGCAGGGCCCAGGTTGAAATTAAAAGTGCCTGCAAGCCAAGTCCATAGACAATAAAAGAGTTCTGGTAGCACCTATGGGTGTTACTCAAACTATGGAGACAGCTTCAGCTCTTCCCTGTTGACTGGGCTGGGATTGGACCCTGATAATTTTCCCAGTATTCTCTCAGGTGTGATGTTGGCTCTTTGGATGCTTACACCTACTGTCACATGTCATTGGTGTGTTTCCAGTCTCTGGATTTTCCCTCTTTTCCCAAGTTAGCGCACATTTTCTCACACAACTCTTCCAGGCTTTTAGATACAAGTCCTAAGCCAGATCAGAAATCACTGAACAATACCTTATTATTGAGGGAGTTGATTTCTCCTCCTAATTCTTTCCACTTCTCACAGCAAGTCCTCCTTACCCAAATAACAGACTTTTCCAAGCCTGTGGCATTTCTGTTACAAATGCTTGGCTTTTTTAGGACTTTTTTTTTTCATGCTTAGCAACGAAGACAACAGTGACCCATCTTTTGCCAAGGCTGTCACAGATAAGCAGGTTACCAAAGGCAGAGGAGAAGCAATGGAAGTCTGCAAACTATATTCAGTGAAGATTTATCATAGGATGGCTCTTCAGTGCCCTCAAGGCCTTTGCTTTCACATAAGTACTGAATACTTTGCTAATGAGCCAACCTAAAACTTTCAATTTGATATACTTCATATCACAATCAGCCTATACTGGTTCCAAGAGACCAGTGTGGCAAGTCTTCAAAACAACTGGAGAAGTGACAGTCTCAAAGTTTAATACTACCTTATCTTTCTAAAGCTCTGCAGGGCCACAGCTGTTGTAGTTTCAATAACTCAACACTGGCAATAGCCACCTCTAACTTCTTTGTACTCAGTCGGATGCTTATTTGGATCTTAATCTACTTCTGAGTCTCTCAAGGATGTTACTTTTAAGATTACTCTGAGCTTGGCTTCTAACTTAAAATTCTCAAAGCAACCCAGGTATGATTTTTCCAAAACCCACTTTGACACAGTCACATTTGGTATCTGCATCCACAAGTCATATATTAAGAGGTCTGCAAATTTGCATCTGTAAAGCAGAGTGTCCACTTAAATTGTATTCTTTGAGCCTCCTTGCCCCAGTCTTCAAGGCCTCCCTATATTCCACCACAGCAGTTCATAAGCTGTCCTGACTTCAGGTCCTTTGCTGCAGAGCATTTCCTGGGAGCACTCATCCAGCCATGGCTGGGAGGTGCAGGATGAACAACAAAGCAGACTGTCTCTCATGCTACAAGCCTAACGCCCCTGCTCCCACTCATGAAAGTCCTTTCCGGCTCCTGAGGCCCCATCAGAAAATTAAGATGGTGACAATTCTTTGGAGCAGCAGTGAATTAAGACTGCCACCAGAATCATGCAAAACCCCACTGGCCGTCCTGTTCCTGTCCCTGTCCTCAGTAACCTCTGCTTCCTGCCCAAGGTAGCTCCATTTCCTGTAGCTGTGTTTATATGAAATAAAGAGGAAACATCTTCTGTTTGTATCTGCCGTTCTAGTAAGACCCAAGCTGTTTATCACAATCACTACTCTTATGTTCCCTTCCAGGTGGCAGAGAGGCATCACAGGGGACAGCCCGCCACAAGCACCTACACATGGAACAAGCCTGTCACACCAAAGGTGTTTGGAATGGGGAGGAGTTGTTCAGCCCCTCCTGCACATCCTCCCCTCCTCCCTGGCTGCTGGAGAAGAGTTTCTCCCTGTGAGAGTATCACTCCGAGTGCTGAGATTGCTACACAGGGGAAGAACAATTCTATACCAGGACTGAGTCAAGGACCTGGCATTGAGCCATAGCATCAGAAGGTGGGAAGAGGTCTCTGGAGAACCCCTGTCTAGCCTCCTGTGCCAGGCAGTGCCAACAAGTAGGGCAGGGTACTGACACATATAAGCCCACCCTGTAGTTCCCAGTCCTAGAGACCTTGGCCCACGTGAAGCCAGAATCTATTCCAAGGGGGTGTCCCCCTGAGCTCAGGGCTCTCCAAGGGAGCCTGCAAGGTTTGCTGAGAACTCATGCAAAGGCCTCATCCTGTAGCCACAAATCATCACCTCTGTCTCCCAGCTGAAGGACAAGCCTCACTACAAGGATTAAAACAAACCCATGGCAAGCAAGCCAGCCAGCCAATAGTGCTATCCCTGCTCAAGCCCCCTGGGACCCACAACCCACCCAAGGCTAAAACCAGCAATCTCAGGGAAGAAGGTCTCCTCACAGTTTAGATCATCAGTGCTTCCTGCCCCTTGTCACTACCAAGCATCATGGAAACATTTGAGCATCACCTCCCACCCTTCGGGGAGGGCAGTGTGGGCAGTCACGGTGGCCCTGCAGGAGACACGGGAGTTCTCCAGAGCAGGCAATATGCTAAACAGCAGCAGCATGGGGGGATCCCAGGCTGTGGGTGCCAGGTGGCACTGCTGCAACATCCTCAGCACCATCCCAAGAATTCACCTGGTTACAGGGAATGGGCACTGCTGCAAGATTAGGCAGGCACGTTGTTGAACAGCAGGGAGGATGGAGTTTCCAAGGGGTCCTCAGTGCAGTACAGGCCATGCTGCAAGAGCACCTGGGCCAGGGAAAACTCCACTGCCTTTCACAGAGGGGAGGGCTTTATGTCCTCCAAACCCTCACCACCACCAGATGTGATTCACTCGTCCCAGCAGAGGAGTCATTTAAAGAATGCAAATATTTCTGAATCACACCTTGCTGTCTCCAGGCTGTTTGGGAATTATCACACCCCTCTCTCACAATGCCACACTGCCCTGGCAGGTGAGGGTGCTATCATCACAGACCACAAGTCCTTCTGGCAGCCTTGTGTGACAGAGACAAGGAATACAGGCAGGACACAGGGACACTAGCTTAATTGAGTGTTGGTGGTGCATGTGCCAGGGAGATGGAGCCTGGACCAGCCCTACCTACAGCCTGTTGCTCAGCTTTCTTTGTGCCACCAAATAACTTTTTCATGTGTTTGAAAGACCTGTGACTTCACTCAACATGGAGACACCTGCAAATGCCTGTCTGAATCCTGATCATTTCTCCAAGGCTCTGGCCCCTGCCCTTGTTTTCAGGTTCCTCCTTTACTTCAAGATTTGTGTGGTCATATCTTTCCTCTTCTCAGAATCACAGAATTATTGAGGGTGGAGAAGACCTCTGAGATCACCAAGTTCAGCCTATGACCTAACACCACAACATCAGCTAAATCATGCCACTGGGTGCAGCATCCGGTCTTTCCTTGGGCACCTCCAGAGTTGGTGACTCCACCACCTCCCTGGGCAGTCCGTTCCAGAGTCTAATCACCCTTTCTGTGAGGAAATGCTTCCTAGGATCCAACCTAAACCTCCCCTGGTGCAGCTTCAGGCCATGCCCTCTCATCCTGTCACTAGTTGCCTGGGAGAACAGCCCGACCCCCACCTGACTACAACTTCCCTTCAGGTACTTGTAGAGAGTGATGAGGTCCCCCCTGAGTCTCCTCTTCTCCAGGCTGAACAACCCCAGCTCCCTCAGCCTCTCCTC
>JANIJG010005589.1:26543-85575 GCA_024611175.1 Megaceryle torquata
TGATGGCACTCAGGATGATCTGCTCCATAACCTTGCCAGGCACTGAGGTCAGGCTGACAGGCCTATAGTTTCCTGGACCCTCCTTTCAGCCCTTCTTGTGGGTGGGCATCACATTGGCCAACCTCCAGTCATTTGGAACCTCCCCAGTTAGCCAGGACTGGTGATAAATGATGGAGAGCGGCTTAGACAGCTCTTGTGCCAGATCCCTAAGCACCCTGGGATGAATCCCATCTGGATCCATTGACTTGTTAGGGTCTAAGTGGCACAGCCCCTCTCTGTCCCTATTTAGCTGAAAATGTCCCCATAACCACATCCTCACTCAAACTGCACTTCAAGAGCCAATTCAGAACAGTGTCCCCAAAATACTAGGGTTCTGGCACAGACATTATATCTGTGAATCTAATTTCCTTATGAAGTGAAAGGATGTACTCTTTGCTCATCCCAAGCAGAGTTGGAGGGGCCCCAATATAGTTCCCCCCATCTGTATTGTTAGTCCCCCTTTACCTAACTCCCGCTTCCAGCCAAGGAGTGCAGGGCATTCCCCACTCCCAGCAGTTGCCACAGGACCGATATGTCCTAACCTCCTTCCAATTCTTCTGGCTGCTCAGCCAAGTACTTCTCTGCCAGGTCCCAAATTCCTGCAAACACAGCCACTGCAGCGTTCCATGTTTCTCAGCTCCCAGGTTCCACCTCATGCCAGCAAAAGAGAAAGATTCTATAACCTTACTTACAAGGTATCTGAAGTTTTTTTACAGACCAGCTCTTCCCTTCCTCCAGCACTAGAATATAGTGATCTCTGGGTGGGATAAACAGTCCATCCAGTATTAGCTACCCTGCCTCGTATTTTCTTCATTAGCAGAGCTTTTTTAGGGGCATTTGTAGCTCTGCATGTACCTCCTGTTCCAGTGCAAAGGGGCTTAGACTGCACTAGCAGGAGACTCTCACAGGCACAAGAAGCAGTTCCCTGCTGCTGCTGGCAGCTTGTCCTGCACCCTTCAACTTCACCAGACATTGCCCCAGCCTGCTGGAGAAAACCACTGCTCCCCACCTCCTCATTTTCCCTCTACCACCAGTCACATACCGTCCTCCACCTGGGCACAGAGCCATGTGCCATACAAACTGCATGGAGAGAAGCTGCTTTTAGAGATGTTGTATCAGCTGTAGGCACTGTTGTTAATGGAAAACAGTTCAATTTCAGACATTCACCCACATGCACACACACACAAGTTGGCTGCCACCTGCTAACATTCACAATTTAAGCTATTTTTTTGCCTGTCACAGGCACTGCAGCTCCAGTCAAGCTTACACAGCCCTCATCCTCAGCACTGTCAGCTACTCATTCTCATGTCTATATAAAGTGAGTATCTAACTTGGAGAGAGCTTTAAAATAGAATATATCCTAGACTTGAGTTTATACAAACATTAACAACAGTGAAGAAAAAAAACTAAACAAAAAACATGAAAAATGTGAGTTGTCACAGATTGCCAAGAGGACCTCAGTAGGACTTGGATGTACACATACACACAGCTCATGATGCCACCATACATCAAAGCGCACTAAATGCTGACAACAAAGATGTAAATCATCAAACCAGATAACAATAAGAATCATACATCACCTGGAAAGGCATCAAAAAAAAATGCAACCAGAAATGAAGAGCACAGAGCAATACAATGCAGAGTACAAGGGACCGCTACAGATTTCAGCTGCCAGAAAAGGCTGCAAAGGAAAATACACCTGGGGAGCAAACACATATTGCTCTGGGTGAAAAAGGAGTAATTACTCCTGAATCCAAAGTTTTCTAATTTCAAGGGTGAAACTGTCTGTGATGAAGGCGGCACAGCTGTAAGTAAAGCACAAGTGAACCTTCCTCTTAGGCTTTTATACCCAGAGGAATCTCAAAGTCCTGCACATCCCTGATGTGAAAGGGGTTGGTCCCAGAATGTGTGAGAGGGCATTCCCAGGACATCAAACTAGAAAGAGGGGCAACAAGACCCCGTGCAATAGCTAGGAAATGTACTTCCTAGCAGAACTTCATAAGGCAGCATCCCACTTGGCTATGGCCACCTTCCCATTCCATACCTAACACAGCTGCTGCAGTCATTCAGGTTGTCACACCAAGCAAGTGCCACTGGCATATGGGCTGTGCAGCAGGCAGGCATCATGGCCATCTGCTTCAGGTGCTTGATACCAGTCTGGGGCACAAGAGTAAGACACACCAGAATTATTTACTCACTGCCACAGGTCTGATGGCTCTGCAACACTCTTGCCAGAGAGGCAGCAGGTCTGAAGCCCCTCTGCTCTTGGGAGGGATGGACCTCACCTACTGCTTACTAGCAGCTCTTTGTTGTTAGACTTCTATAGACTGACTTCATGAGTTCCTCATAAAGGTCCATGTAAGGGACTTGGTGTGTTTTTCTAAGCTGCTTTTATGAAGAGGTCAGGTGGGAACCTGTCCCACCCAGACAGAAGTACTGAGCCTGCCTGTGGAAAGTGCTCCTAGCCTTTGTGGGAAGGCCAGGGAAAGGAGGTCTGAGGTGAATTGGCTGTCAGCCTATAGCAGGACAAAAATCTCTGAGGGTGACAGAGACCTCACTGGGGCAGCTCATGTGCATCAGTGGCTGGAGGCAAGGTCCCAGCTGCATAGACAAAGGAGCCCTGGGGAGCTCTACAAGGAAACTTTTTTTACTAGTTTTGCTCTTCCTCCTTGCTCTGAATTGTTTCTTACTAAAAAGAGGCATTTCCTAGTTTCTATTCAGGTTTTCGTTTCCAGCCACTAACTCTGCATTCACTTGGGCAATATCTTTTTTAATAGACAGACCACTGGGCTGTCCTCAATATGCATACAAAGCTTGGTTCAACCTAAGTCTAACATCTCGGGTAGCTCTAGTCAGGAACATGAAACCAACCAAAGTTCTCTGGGCAAGTCCTCCAGGTTTTAAGTTTAATATTAGTGAAAAAGCTAACACTGGAAGCAGAAATTAT
This sequence comes from Megaceryle torquata, assembly GCA_024611175.1. NCBI lineage: Eukaryota > Metazoa > Chordata > Aves > Coraciiformes > Cerylidae > Megaceryle > Megaceryle torquata. Next base: position 29,530 of record JANIJG010005589.1, read on the forward strand.
AATTGCATCATACTGTGATGTGATTATATTCCATTTCCTTCCAAATGCAAACCCAAACCACTTCAGGTGTCCTGCCTAAATTGCTAACAGTTGTATCTGCTCTGTGGCTGGCTGCAATTTGTGTTATGTTTGGGTTTGCTCCATTTGAAGAGGGGAAATATCTGTCTATAGACATAGACAGTACTTATTAACTAATAATTACTTGCTCTTTTCCCATGCTGACTACAGATAGTAATTTCTAACATCCCATCTGCAGCCATCTTCTCACAAGCCTCTTGCTCTACCTGCACAGCCCCATCTCTTCCCTCTGCCACCATTTCCACACCTTCCTGCATGCTGCCCACCTCCCCATGCCTGATGGCACGTGCCTCCTGATCACAGGCACAGCCCCAGAGCTTGAGCACATTATGCGGCTGCACTTTAACACCTTTCTTCTTGTTACCACGTTTCCAGAGCTGTTCCACTATTTCCCAGGCCTTTCAAGCACCATCCAAAGCAGGGCACTGGGCAGGTTGCTGCGAGGGGGGCTCAAGGCTGCCCTGCACAGGACCCAGCCAGTTTCCTCCAGCTCTGCTCATCTCACTGACCAACCCACAGCTGAGCCCCTTGTCAAAGCTGGTGGTGTCTCTGTGAAAATGTGCTTAAGAAAGGGAAGAATTCTGCCTGGCTATGAGGAATGAGGGGGAAAGTGTAAGACACAGCCTTGTGAAGAAGGAGGAGGTATAAAGATGTGCTGTTATGGACTGACCACAGCCCCCCATTCCCCAGGCCCCTGTACAGCTGTAGGGATGAAGGAGCTGGGAATGCAGGCATTTAGTTGAGCCCGTTAAAAAAAGGGAAGGAGGGGAAGTGTTATTTTGTCTTTGTTTCTCACTATCCACATCCCTTTCAGTTGTCGTGTTCCCCAAATTGAGTCTCGTTTTTGCTCATGACAGTAATGGGTAAGTGACCTCCCTGTCTATCTCTATCATGAGCTTTTCCATCTTATTTTCTCCCCCTATCCTGTTGAGGAGGAGTAAGAGTGAGTGGGTGGCCATGAGGTTGCTGACCTGCAAGTACACCACCAGTACTAAACTAGTTAAATTTCAAGCATTCAGAGGCATGTGGAGTATTCATCTAGCAAGTTTCAAAAGTGTAATTTCTATAGCATATTCCAGGTGAGAGCTTGAGTGCTTTCCACTTAGGTCAGCCCTGCTCCCCCCCAGGGAGGTAAGCCACCAGGCCTGTTTAGCCCACAGGGATGCTGAGAAGGAAAAATAAACATCATTTCCATGTAAGACACATTTGCAGCGCTGACAGGGCCTTTGAAGATCACAACCCCACACGGTGGCATGGGGAAGGAGGGATTCCTGGCATACATGCTGCTCTGCTGACGTGACAGCTCCGCACAAGTCTGGAGGTTTACTGGAAGTCAGCTTGGGGCTTCATAACCTATCTGCTCCATTTTACACTCAGCTGGAGAGCACAAAGTTACTTCAGGTTCATGTTTCTGAATTCAGTCTGCTCTTCAAGACCACAGGAAATAGCACTTTTGAAGAGTGGGGCTATTGGGGGCAGCTTTTTTTTTTTGCCTTTTTTTTTTCTTTTCACAGAGGAAATTAGAAGTAAAGAATGAGATGAGTAAAAGCAGTTAGACAGACTGAATTTCCAAACTGGTTATGTAAAGCATACTGCTAACAGACAATTCAACGGTTCTGCAAGCTGTCACACACTAAGTGCAAAAGCAAAGAGTGCAGTAGTGGTTTCAGACTTGCAGAGAATACAAATCCCTAGAAAACAGTTGCAAGAAAACAAAGGAGAGCAATTTGGTCACAAGAAAAGAGGTCAAACTTCCCAAGAAAGCCATAGAAAGAAGCAATGTTTGCTGTCTAAGTGAGGTTCCTGGACAGCCAACGATTTAAGACAATAAACATTAGCTGCTTTTCTCTAAGGTATGTCCCTCGTTCATATATCCTTTTTCTCTCTCTCCAGAGGGCTTGGTGTGCAGATCTGACCTGTCTGTGGGTTGGTGGAGAGGAAAGGCTCACCGCTGTCTCTGTCACCATTTCCTTATGCACTTTTAATGCTGGTCATAACCCCAATAAGAGCACTACAGAGAAGTTAGCAAGTTTTTCCTTGCAGTGTCCTATAAAAGCTCAGTGCTGAGTATGGCTTACAGGCAATGAGCTGAAACACAGAAATGAAAGTGGTGCTACCAGGTGCCCATTTTAGGAGTTTTTTTTCAAAGAATTCAGTGGTTGCACAGCTTTTGCTATGCCCTGTGTTCAGCCCTAACAGTCCCCAACACCAGTCTTGAGCCTGGCAGCCTTGAAGTCTGCCACCATGTCCCCCTTATCTTATTTCATCCCCTCACTGTATGTTCCTCCTCCTTCCAAGCAACAGGGCTAGGTTTTTATTTACTTAATTTGTCTGCATGAAGACAAAGGATGGATTTGGGAGGAAACAATTCTGGCTGAAATGGTGATTAGACCCTTCAGGCCAGGGTCCTGCAGGAGACAGGAATCTGCATGGAGGCAGAAGCTCCCAGCACCCTGTGCCACCTACAGCCACCACCAGCCCTTGGCAAAATGCCTAGTGACAGCAGGGATGAGTGCTGTTGGTGCTCTGCTCCCTGCTAGGACAGGCTTGCCCCTGCCCCTCAGTGCAAGGTCCCAAGCCCATTTTCAGGTTCTCTCATGTGAATTCTGTTTCTCTCCTCAGCCTGACTGATGAGCTAACAAAGTAGAAATTACAAAAAAATCACAAGAATTACAAGATCCACGAGATGCTTTCTGCCACAACCTGCACCTAGAAACCTTTCTAGTGACATTTCCTAGTGCAAGAGGAAGTGAAGGGGGATTCTGTGGCATGGGTTTTCCTTGGCATCCTAAGCAGACTCCATGCCACTAGCTGTCATTGCTGTGATACGTGTTGGGGGAGGCACTAAGGATAGACTCTCATAGCCTTTTATCCCAGGCTGGGAAGCCATTTCTGTATCTTCTCTGTCCTACGTACAGTCTGGTATTGGGGACCACTCAGAACAGCAAGGTAATGTTAGTATCCAAACAGAAGTCACACATCTCAAAGCCTGGGGCACAGAACAGGTACTTCTCTTGTAGCACTGTGTAGCTGATCAACTCCCCTCTGTGAAGAATAAATTGCATATGACAAACGCTTCAGGGACAGGGAGACAGTACCTAAGGGTGTTTCAAGCTGGATCAAGAAGTTACTGTTCTCTTCTCTCCTTCAACAACCTTGCCTAAGTCACACCCTCCAGCCCAGCAAGCAGGGTCTCCGCAGGATGCAAATGGGAAGTTTCAAGCAAACCTAAGCCTCCAGAACAGTTGTTCCCTTCCCAAAATGCAAACTCACACACAAGGCAGTGGAAGAGCCCTCACAAAGCTCCTCACTCCTGTCTTGGCAGCTCAAGTAAGCAAGCAAGTGCAGCTGCAAGCAGGAGGAAGAAACACCCCTCTGTCCCCCCAGCCTCAGACTCCGACAACAGTATCACATTTGTTATGGCCACAGCTCTGCTACCAGTCAGCAGCTGGCTAAGCCACAATAACTCCCTGCCACATCCAATCCTCAGCCGGTGTCTCAGCAGCAAGGCAGTGCACGCACAGCCACACGCAGCCTGGCAGGGCCACCCCACGGCCAGGGCATACAGCACCAGTTTCAGAGCACCGTGGCAAGGAGTACGGCAAAGGATGCAGCTCACTTCTGATGCCTGTTTAAAGACTGTCTGGGCAACTATCCAGGCAACCCACCCTCACTCAAGCTGAGTGTGGCAACTGGATTTGGCTACCGGATATGCTGAATTTCTCCCAGTCCTTCCCTGTTGCAACAGAGCAGGGAATTAGAGCCAATTACATCCTCCCTTGTTCCTAGAGCATTTATGATCTGCTGTGGTTTGGATTTCTTTCAGTACTTTAGTGAAAGCCAAACCTGGGCACTGGTTCTCCATGGAGAAACCTTAGCAGGGAGCATGAATAAAAAGAATGGTAGCAAAGCCACTCTGTCAGCACCAACTTTGGAGCCTGTGCAGAGATTGGGCAGCTTGTACCAATTTTGGTTTTGTTGACCCCATGAGAGCTGAGAATCACACAGCCAATAAACTGACTGCACCCTGCTTAGAGAATTTCATGTTCATCATGTAGACTGTTCCAGTTAGGAGATACAAGTCTCCCTTCTCCAGTGCCTCTTTCTGAAATCTTTTGCCTTACTGTTGACATAAACCTCACTAGCAACACCAGCTACTCCCCGGGCCAGTGCAGGTTTCCAAGCTGAATGTCCCAGGGAATTAGCTGACCATCAGGTTTCCCTCCCCCAGAATAACCTGACAAAGGGGAACCAGAAGAGTGCCCAGCAACAAAAGGAAACTAAGCAGGGAGAATTTTTCAGCTGTTGTTGAAGGAAACTGGTTGCAGAGGTTGGGAAAAGAGATACAAGATCCCTATGATGGTTTGTAAGTGGGAGAGGGAAGTTGATTAGTTACAGAGAGAGCAGAGTTGTACAGAGCATAATGAGGAATGGTGAGACAACTGAGACAAAGAACTATGGGGTGTTTTATTGCACCTAGAGCTTTTTGTGTCTGCTACCCAGAGGAAAAAGCACCTTGTTTTTAAAATAAATAAATAAAATAAAGTGTCTTCACTTATATGCCCGTTTGCGTGACTACCAACATCCAGGCAGGGTTAATCAGCCACACTGGAGCCTACTGGTAGGATTTTAAAGCAGCATTGCTGGTCACACCACAGATGGGGCCAGGGAACTCAGCATCTCTTCACACCTCTGTCTTGCAGAAGACACCCTTGCAGCCACTGCCAGCAGCCTCCTGCACCACAGCCTGCAGCCCCATGTCTCTTGTGTCAGGGCTTCAGTCATGCACAGGGAATGGAACATTTGACTCTGTGTTGCTGATTCATCTCTTGGGGTAAAAAGTTGTCAAGCTTTTCTTCTTTTTTTTTTTTTTTTAATTAAAATCAACAAGAAATTCACATGCAACTTACCTCACCTTGCATGAAAATTCCTCCTCTCTTTACTCACCTCATCCTCCCTTTTGCGTTAAACCTCAGTCACTTAGTCATGCCTAAAATTACACTTTTGTAACCATGATGTAATATGCCCATGTCAGAATAATAGAAAAATAATAGCAATATTTAAGCTTACCTCACTTCCCACTTTTTCCCCTTTTTCACCACTAGACAATATTCCTTCCCAACCTGGTAAAAATTTGGTGGAGTCTTTACAGTTCCATGTACTGGAAGAAGTCACCTCACAAGACATTGTAACAGAAACTTAGAAAGCTCAATGCTGGCTTCTAGTAAAGTAATACGGAAAAAAAATCAACACAAACAAAAAAACCAACCCAAAACAACAACGAAACTTGTCCGATCAAATACCAGGTCACTGTCTGAAATCACAGGATTTGAGCATCTCCAGATATATAATTTCTTCTGTTCTAACTCATGCACTCACTTCTCCCTGGGAGGGCTACAGAAACAGTCACATATAACACATCTCAACAGTGACAGTTCCAGCTAACTGTGACAACTAGGCTGTGAGGTTTCTGAACCAAGATGTGTACCCGAGCAAGCCTGCCAAGAGCTAGTCCACACTGTGGCTACATTTCTTGCCTCTGACACCCTGATGCCTCAGTACGTGCCAGGGATCAGCTGGAGATCAGCAACTGCTCCTTCTGTTTTTTGCATTCTGGTGCCCATCGTACCTTTGCTCTGCACCAGTCACCTTCCTCCCAGTTATAAGTGACCATGGACTGGTAAAGTGTCAGAACACATGGATGTGTTACACAGTATACAGATATCTAGGAGATATTTCTCCCTCTCTGACCAGGATTTCTCTGCTGGGGAAAGCAGAGCTGCAGCAGGCACTGTCAGAGCTGTTTGCCAGCACACCACCTCCCATCACCACAGATCTGAGAGGAACAGCACCCATTGCACATCAGCCCTGCTCATGGCTCATCCTGCCTCACTCTCTGCTTATCCTCTATCTCTGAGAACTCACTGAGTGTTCCTTTGCTTACACTGTAATTTTGCTGTAGAAGCAATGACCCAATCCATACAGTCCTTTCCCTAATGCAGTCCCTTCTGCGACCTTGGTTACTATATACATGGAGCCTACCAAAGGTTTGTAAGACACTAGCATGCTGCCCTCCCCTTTCCTCCACCAGGGTACGTGAATAGGATGCAGCATCTGATACACATCAGCCACAAGAGAGGCCATATCTCTATCAAGAAGCTCGCTGTACTCGACTACATAGCAGCACAAACTTTTCCTTGTCACGCAGAGCCCTGATTTGGCCAGCTGCACACCTAAACACACAGACATTTCCTGGAAATGGTTCAGATGACCACCAGAGCCTGTTTGTGTGATTGCAGTGTGCCTGCTGGCCAGGTCCTTCAGGCTGGATGATGTAGGAAAGCACACCTGTGCCTAGGAAGAAGCAACATGAACCCCGGAAGACCACGAGGTAGTGGGAACAGACAAGAAACTTCTTAACAGAAGATGATCTGGGCCTGTTACTTTTTGTCAGCTGAGTTCTCCACAGAAGGTGCTCCATCAGTAGAGAAGAGATCAGCTCAGACCAGTACAATCCAGAAATGTGACATGCAGTGAAGAGATGCTATTTTCCTCAAGACAAAAAACCCAAACATTATAAGGGCCAGAGTGAGACAGGGAGCATCAGTGCACATGACCTTGGAACCCTGATCGTACAATTAATGCATGATTCGTGCAGGTGTTTTTTCCAAGACTCATTTATCAAGGCACAAAGTCTTCCCATTGTATGCAAATCCACATTAAGCCCACTTTTGCTAATACCTTTGATAGGGATTCTTTAAGTGATTAAATCACTCATCCATGACAGAAAGAAAAATATTTGACATTTTCTTTAAAAAAATCAGTTTGATTTTTACTTTAAATACCATCCAAGAGCTATTAATAATGCCAGCATTAAATATTCATTAAGTATGTAATAGTAACAGTAAGCAAGTATTTCACTCGATGAATAACTCAAGCTAAACATATCACTTTAATAAGGCCATTGTGGCACAAGCAGTCTATGAATTGACTCTGACATTTGAAATTGTATAATCCTGTTGTGACCTTACTTTGAATCTTTAGTCAGAGCCCAGAAGCTCAGCAGTGGATTTGCTCTGGGCAGTTTAGAGGGATAGCAAGGAAGGGATCACAAAGCAGGGACATATGGATTACTGGCAGCCATGACACTGACAACATGAACACAGTCACCATGACTTGGGAGCAAGCCTAGCAGCACACGGCTTTATCCTGCAAGGATAAGCCAGCTCCGTCCCCCTCAGGAGATCCTAGTGCTATTTATAACATGACTGTCTATCCCCCTGTGCCACTGTCACTGAAACATGCAGGTCTGTGTTGCCTTTAGGACTTCAGATAAAAGGACTAACAGATCCTTGCCCTCTCCTGATGTACAGCTGCTGCACCTTGCCCCAGAGCTGGCTACATTCACAATCTGAAGGAGTTACTGGGTCACCTTTGGGAGCTTTCCAGCCCTTCACCAACACAGTACTAGCAGAACCATCACCTCAGCATGAGTTTCCTCTGGGTGCTGAAGGCTCCCTCTCTCTCCATCTACTCTCCAGAAAAGAAAGGAAGTTTGCAATGTGCTCAGTTAGTTTTACTAGAGAAACAGCTGCGAGCTTGCAGTCATGTGTACATACAAATGCCCTCTCCTCCTGTGGTGTCTGGTGACTAGGAAAGCAACACTGCAATCAGAAGAGAACAGCAACTTCCAGCCTTTCCCGGCAGGGTCTGGATCCAGCACCTCTATGCCTGCAATACATGGTTTGCCTCCCTGATACTAGGAGAGGGTGGGGACAGTGAGAAAGCACCAGTCAAGAAGAGAGAGCCCTACTCTTCAGGTTTCCCTGAAACAAGCAATAGTAAACCACAGGCCACCCACCACCAAGCCAACAGCAGCACCATGGAAAAGAAAATAAATGCTGCAGGCTGCTGAAAAGACTGTTCACTGTGACCAGCATCGGAACTGAAAGAAAGCTGGACCACAGGCTAAGATAATGATGCACCTCAGCCTCTGGGTACTGCCTGGCAGCAGCATGGCCAACAATGGTTAACCCACATATGGGAAGAGCACCACGAACACCAGAATGAGCAAATAAGGGTTTTGTAACATCAAAGCACCACTTCCTTTCCTTGCCCTTCAGACTGCCACATGGGGAGCACTGCTAGGGCCAGAGGGTACTTGGAGGAACCTGGTATCTTTGGGGATGGCAGTGCTTCTGTTCAGCAAGAAATGTCTGGCTCCACTCAAGCTCAAGCCTGTGTTTTGAGATCAGTCACATTAGGCTTGGGCTACCTGATCTGTGCTGCCCACATCATAGCTCCTTGGTCCCCAGATCCTGATATATTGATGCTGGAGGCCCAAGAGTCCATGGTATTGACCTTATGCCCCACCAAGCAGGCAACAAAGTGGGGGTTGGGCTCCGAGATTTCCTGGAGAAGGAGCAGGATGCTGTCCCCTTAACACAGAGGCCTTCATGACTTTGACCATTGCAGAAGCCTGTTGGCCCAAATCAGGAGAGGACAGTGCCACTTACTAGAAAAATATACCTTTATTTACCATCTCTCAGCTCAGGAGTGAATATCCCATGACAAGGGGGCAAGGCAAAGTCATGCTATTGGTGGTGGCCAGTACATTCCCACCTGCATTGTGCAGGATGTGGCAGGACCATGTGTCCATGGAAGACCCTGATGTGTCAAAAAGGGTAGGAAAGGGGTTGCAGATGCTGCTTTCATGTCAGGCACCACTGCCTTCTACCACTGTGTTCAGATCCTGTCAGAAGAGTCTCTGATGGTCTGCCCATCAGCCCCACCACGAAGGCACAGTCATTTTTTCTCTGCAGGGTTGGGAATGCCGCTTGTGGCATTGTTTCTTCCAGTATATTCCTTTCAAGGCAGTTAAGGATGAGTTAAATAAAGGGGTTTGGAGACATTTCCTGGGATGGGAATGACTGATAACTTAATGCAAAATGAACATATCACATGTAATGAGTCAGCAAGCAGGCAGGTGCCTCTCATATAGTAGTCACAGTGCCAAGTGCCCAGGCAGGGTTGCCAGCCATGGCTAGGGGCAGGCAGTTGAGGCCCCCGCACTACTACTGCCATACCACTGTCTGGGGCATGGCAGAGCACAGCTCAGACAGATGCAGCCCTGACTTAAGGAACCTCCTTGATGTCTGCCAGCTGTCCCAAGCTCCCCAGGGCCATGATGTCATATGGAGATGCTGGCACCAGCCTCTTCTCAGGTAGCAAGTAGTGAGTTTCAATGAGGTCTTCAGCATACTACATTTTGAGTTTCCTGGGGTCTTTTTAGAGGGGGGAAAATGTGCAATTCTCTTCAAGCTGATGCAGTACAGCCTCAGTGTTTTGCAGAGGTCCACTTTCAAGCTTTTACCAATTGCTTGAGCTCTCTTATGCTGAAGAACAAGACATCGTTTTTCAGTGAGCTTCATGGTGTGAGACCCTGGCTTGACCACTGCTGCTCAGGCAGCACTCAACCCTCACATGTCCTAGTGTGTGTGGGAGGCTGCCAGCCCTGCTGCCACAGCCCCACTCAAAGCTTAAATAAGCCAAAGAACGTCTTGGATTCCTCAAAATTAACCAGAGCGATTTTGGAGACATTGACATACAAACTGTCCATCTTCCTGAGCTTGAATAAAGCCCCCAGGTAGCTTTTCCGAGCCCATGTTTTCTGACCTGTACAGTAGTTGATGCCTTTGTCCTCCATCAGCACGTGGTTACCTGGTGAGGCTGGGTTTTTCTTGTAGACTATGTGAGTCAACACCTGGCTGCTACAGATACTGCCCCGGAAGAGGATGTTGGAGTACACAAAGTACAGGCCAGTCTCATTGATGATGAGCCCCTGATCACGATACTGAATGCCACTGGTAAAGGCATGGCCAGAGACCGGTTCCCACTCCAGAGGGAGGTCCCGCTGGACTGGGTTACCTGGAAGCCAAAAGAGGAAAAGGTGAAGTACAAGTAGTTGTATGTGACTTCCTCAAGTCACAGCTCATGTCACAACAAGTCAACTGTTCTCCAAGCCCTTGTCTTCAGCATGGAAAGTCTGCCCTGACCTCATCCTGGTAGGAGCTCCCACCTTCACCTCATTCAATGCCAGTGGCTTGTGACAGCCTTCTGCCCCACACACCCCAGATGCAAACCAAAAACCAAACCAAAAACAGCACCCTCAATGAAAAGCCTAAACAAGAGGAAAAATTTAGCTGTGGAGTAATTTCGCACTGTCAGAGCACCCATGTTACCAAAGGACAACAGAAAACCTGGGCGAGGTGGACTTAGAACTACAACCATGCCACCCTCTCACCCCAGCCACACCTGCCCTAGCTTCTGCTCCCGCATCTTGCTGACCCCCCAGCACATACCTGTTAAGTGCGCTGCCTTCCTCACTTCATTTTTCATTGACTGCTCCTTCTGCCCTGCACAAAAATAGGGAAGACATTAGTCATATGCTCCATGGAGAAGCAAGTCCAGAGAGCAGAAGGGAGCCAGCCACAAAGCTGAAATGGGGCAGATTCAGAGCAGCACAGGGCACACAAGCACCGTGGTTCAGTGCAGCAAGGCAGAGCAGTGCTGAGGCAAACACTTCAGGGCAGGAGGAGTTAAAGGAAGAGTTACAGCAAAGGATCCAGATACGATCAAAAGCAAGGGGAAAGAGCAAGGAGAGCTTTCATCTTAAAGTGGCTCAGTCAGTGAGCTTAAGCAGAGGCCTCTCACTGCAGGTGTAGGAGAGGGATAATACTGCCCCTGTTACCCAGTATCTCTGGCCCATGCTGAGGTGACTGCTTGTGTGCTGTCATACACGAGCCTGCTTTATTGACCCTCTCCAGTCCAGCACTGCCAAGGACAGAAATACCCATGGCAATGGACTTCTGTCTGCTGAGTACCAACCCCCCTTCCCCTTATAACCAGATCAAAGATGACACATGAGACATCCTGCAAACCATCCTTCTGTCCTCAGGGAAGCAGAGCACAGCTGAGAAAATTCTGCCTTTCCTGGAGGGCTTGGTTCCCCTTGGAGAGATGGGCCAGTTACAGGCACTCAGTGTTTGGATCCCATCCCACTCCATCCTTCCCTTCTTCCAAGCATCTACTTTAAAGCATCATGTTCTAAAATTTTAGAAGCAGCCTTTTCTCAAGCCAATTAAATTTTCTTCTCATCCTCTTCTTCTCATCCTTCACACTGTTTCCTTGGCTTTATTTATCTAACCCTGGATTTCATAAGGGGCATGGATATCTATTTATGACTTCTGTTCAGTTACTGGTAAAGTAGCCTGCGATCAGAGCACTGAGCATCCACTTAAAAGGACAGCTCCTCTTTCCCCTAAGCAACAGATCACAAGATTTATTGATATGGGAGTTGATGGGAACCATACTTCCCTTTCGATAGAATTTTGCTATTTCCAAATTTGCTTTCACTCAGTATCACAACAAACTTGAAAAGCAATTAACTTTCCCACTGACCAAAATCCTCAAGGGGGAAAAAAAAAAATTAAACCCAAAACACTTTTCAGATCGAGAAGTTATCAAAGGCAATGAAAAATTCTTTGACTTGGTCATCTTTAAAATGGGCTATCCTTACTGATAACGTTAACACGAAATGTAAAAGTAAAAGAATAATTTTGAAATTCAAAAAAATATGTTCAAATTATTACATTCAGATTGAAACTGTGGGGTTTTTTCCTAAATGAAATTTAGGAAAAATTGACAGTTTCTTGTGGAAAGTTTAAAGTTCACTGAAATGACATTTCACTGAAATGACATTTCTCTAAGAAAGAGGCCAACATACAACCAGGGTCTTCTCAGCTAGCCTTGGCTATGGTAAGACTTTGTACCAAAAAATTTTTGAAAAAAATACGTTGTACTTCCAAAGCGTACTTTCAAGGAGTGAATCTGCCAACCCCCACAAAAAGAAAAATCTCTGCATCTTCCCAGAAATCTTAAGAGTAAGGAGAGAAACACAAGTAATACCTATCTCCATTCTCTTCCTTCTGTTCATCTTGCTCTATGTTAGGTCAGCCAGAAACTCCCTTTTACAGCCGAGTATCCCCAGTACTGTTGCCCCAGTGACCTGAGAGGCCCCAAGGTAAAGGCACATTGTCCCAGAAAGCTGTGGCTGACATCTCTGAGCACTCCAGCAGGCAAGGTGCAGGACCCCATCCCCATACCCCAGGCATAAAGCTCTCTTTCTAGCCAAGCAAGTGAAATCAGCACTTCCAGAGCATGGGGCTGTGACCCTGCCTTTATCCCCTGATGAAGAGAGGGAAGAATCCAACAGGAGCACTTGTGTGCTAACACAGAGGAATTCCTCTATGTATATCAACTCACCTATGAGTTTCTCCAAAGCTGGAGGGATGTTTTCCGTGCTGGCAGACTGTCAAAAGAGAAGAGTGACAAGCTGTCTGAGCAGAGTGAGCCTAAGAGCATCATTTAAAGCAGCCAAGGACTATCTTTGACAGTGGCTAATTCTGGGTGCTCATGGGGAGCTGCAAAGCACTAAGAAATACACAGGGAAAGAGACCTTGTAGAACTCAGAAACACAAAGACATCCAGCTCTATCAGTGACCAGCTGACCAGCTCCCCACAGTAATAAACAACCCCACTTAACTGGTGTAGCAGACATTTACCCCTTGGAGAGTTTTGCACCCCCACAGCATCTTACACCCAATCTTAAGTTGATGGTTTGTTCCCCCCACCTCATTTCCCCAGAGCCTCTGTGACCAGCCAGGCAGACCTCACCTCCCTGAGTTCAGCCAGTTCCTTCTCCAGGTGAAAAATCTGAAACATGCTCATCCCCACTCCAGTGAGGGCCAGCAAGATCAGCAAGAAAATCACCAGGAAGCCAACACTTCTCTCCCTCTTGTTCCTCGGCTTTGTCCTCCGGTCAGGTACTGGTGGTGGCAAATGACTGACTTGGGGTGCCAGGGGGCAGGAAGTACCAGTGTTGGCACAACCATCCACCCAAAAGATCTGAGGGTATGTGTAGTTCAAGTTCTGCTGCATGGCTGGGAGCGGAATGGGCTGGACGTGTTTAGCCTGATCTTCCATATGGCAGCTAAAAACTGCTGGGCCTGTTCCAGACTGAGCCCTGGAGGAAGAACCAGCTCTGACTTTATACGCCTGCATCACTCCAACAGTGAACACCCAGCTCAGATACGGCAACTCTATTTAAGCCTCAAGCATCAGCAGCAAACCCCAAAGAGCTTCCGCCCTCAGCTGCAAGTTCAGGGCACCTGCCTGCTCCTCCCACTGCGAGGCAATATGCACACAGAGCAGGACTAGCCCGGCAGCAGACTGTGCTTGCACAAAACCACGCTCAGTGCCTCAGCTCGAGAAGCAGGTGCACTCCACAGCTAGGCACTTGTGGGGTACACAAGGTCTGCGCTGCCAGTCAGGTGCTGAGTAATCAACACAGTGCACACCCACCAGCCAACCACCCTTTCCAGCAGCCCACTTGGGCAGGGGCAGCTGCCTTTCCACTGCAGTGTCCTGGACCACAAGAAGAGCAAAAGGAAGAATGAAACCTCTGTCATCCTGCACAAGCAGGGAGAGGCAGAGCCGAGGAACGCTCCCCTCAGTAGAAGGATGAAGATCTGATCCCAAGTGCAGCTGTGGGTGCTGGGGAATTGCTTCATTTCACACGGGGCACATCACTTACTGCTGTCTCTTGCACATCCCACTTTGGCTCCTCTGTACGGCACAGATCCTGAGTCACCAGAATATCAGAGACAGGCACCATCCTACTGCAATAAAAGCCAACCTAAACAAGAAAAGGAAGACACTATCAGTGCTGCAGCCTCATCAGAGCTGCCCCAGCATTAACAGCCCTGTCAGAGCCATCTCAGTGGGCTGCCTTCACCCACACCAAATGTGGGCGGGTGTAGGAAACACAGTACATTCACGCACAAGCAGGCTCTTCTGGCAGCTTCTACTTTTGCAAATACCTATCTCCAGTCCACAGTCCTCTTCTAGTCTGAAGAAGCCTTAGAGAGAGAAGGGCTTTTTATCATCTCTTCAAGCCAATGCTGAACACAGGAGCAGGACCTAATCTGGCTGATTAATTTGTGATTAAAGCCTGTAGTAGACATTGCACAACTCATCTTGGCAGAATTTCTCTTGACTTCCAAGAAAGGATCCAGAATTCAGCCTATGCTGGAAACACCAGTGCTTACAAGAGCTCATTTCAAAAATCACAGCGAGAGACAGGGATATTTCCATTCCTCAGATTCCAGTTTCTCAATTTCAATTCCTCACTGACCCCAGATTTCTAAATGGTGGCAATGAGATTTTCCCACAGATTTACAGGTGATTATAAACAGCAGTTTGTTTTTCCATTTTTCAGACCTGCATTGAAGTGTGTATTTGTATGGGGTGGTGGTAAAAAAAGGGAAATACTTAATACAAGAACAAACTGTTGATTTTTCTCCTCTGTGGCTGCAATCCCAACACCCAGGCTTTGATCCTGAACATCAAAATTAGGGGCTGAGTAAAATGTGCTTTTACAACATACGCACACTTGTTTCTCCAAAGCAAAGGCTCATCTTTGCCTCCAACCACACCAGTAAGTCAGACACGTCCTCAAAGACTTGCCTGCACCACCAGACATGCCACTGCTTTTTGAAGGTGTTCACCACAGCCGTTTGCTGCAGCAGCAATCCACAGCACAAGATGTTTTGACAACCCATTTATCTCTTCCTCATACTTTCAGGTTTCTGACAGAAGAGAAAAAAGCAGCCTAAATCTATTTCCAGTAGTTAAAGCCTGGTCATGCCTACTCTCACTCAGTCACCTGCATCCCAGAATGGCCTTCCCCAGACAACCTAAGGATGGGTCCTCTTCCACTCCTATAACCTTTACAGGAGAGGGTGACAAATAGCTGGGCTCAGCTCTGCACCTCCCATGCCATGTGGTGAACTCCAGCCTGATAGCCAGTGCTGGGTATGGAGAAAGAGATACTTGCAAGGCACAGGGAGCCAAGAGAGGCAGCAGGACTGTTGGGCAAGGATGTCCTGCCAGCACACTCTCCACCAGCCCAGCCCTGCTGCTGCCACAAGCACCAGAGCCACGTGTGAGGGGACTTGCCACCTACTTGGTCTCTTTGCTCAGCAGTCAGTGCCTGCACTCCCTTGCTCACAGTCATGAGCCCAGTGAACCCATGGCTCTTTGCAACATGGACATGAGCATCTGGAAATTCCTGTTTCTTTAGTGTCCTTTGTGGCCCTCTCAACCATTGTAAAATACAGTGGTGGCTCAGGGAGCAAGGACTGAAGCCCAGAACTTTCTCAAAGTTGGAGGCATTGCAGAGAAGCATGTCAACAGTCATGGAGCACACAACTTTACCTGGAGAGGATCCACTCAAGTGTTTCCTGACACTTGACTGTGTTTAACACAGTCAGCGGGTCTTGGTGGGATTGCAGACAGTAGCAGCCTTCCTTAAATGTCGTAGTGTTCTTCTCACCCACTACTTCCTATTTTCATAAAGATGCTTTTTTTTATGGGTGGGTGAGAAAGCAGAGATGATGAAATCAATCACAGCCATTTCAGCTATGTCTGCTGCATGTTCTCTTTCAGATGTTCAGATCAAGATCCTTCTAATATCACAGGTTCTGGCAAGCCAAAGATTGGGTCTGGTTTACCAAAGGTAAAACATTTTTTGTGTTCAGCATGCTTTGAGACCTCTCCCTTCCTAGCACACTCTGCTGTGCTGGTCCTGCTGTCACAATGTTACCCATCACCACCTTTGAGGATCACCAAGATAATGCACACTGGAAAATATGGCAAGCAGGGCTGTTGTCTGTGTAGCACATGACAATGCCTGCAGGCTGTGTTCTGCTGGCTTCCTATTGCTCAAGTGACACACAATGTTAACAGGGCTTTTGCAATAGTGGGACAATTTGCTGTAGGTAGACACTTAAGTCGTGAATCTGTTTTGCTAGAAGGCCTATAGCCAGAGTTTAGATGATGTTGAGCTCTCCTAAAATATGAGACAGTGACAGCTGTGCAGGGAAGGAGAACATAAGAGGACAAAAAAGGTGTAGGATTTGTCTGCCTCCCTCTTTCTTTCATCCAGTCTGCAAGAGACACGCACTGTTTTCAGCAGCCTTATTATGTCATTTGAACAGGAGGGAATATTCTCAAATGGAAACACCTTCTATACCTTTTATCAGAGAATCAATCCCCTTTGCCAGAAGTGACAAGCCATAGTGACAGATAGGAAAAGCAGGATTGGCTCAAAAGAACCCACTCCACCCCCACCTCACCCCAGAGAAGAGGTGGGAGCTCTTGTTAATGTCACACACTATTATGCTAAACTTTGTTGACAGCAAAGAGAAATCAGCCAGCAGCTAGAAGCTGATACCAGCATATTTAAGGACAAAATGATGACACGCTTGAAATGCATCAAAGAAAGCAGGATTTGAACAATAATCCAGATCTAATACTTGACAGATAATAAAATTAAAAACACTTAAGTGTGAACCACTATGTAGGAAAGGCTCTCATCAGGTTCTGGACAGCCTGAAAGCGATTAACAAATATTTCCTATTACACTAGTGACTAGTGGAAATGCTAAAGAGCAACTACCGAAAGCCCACAGAACCGCATAAATTACGCCCAAGAACAACTGAAGTAGTTGAGAATCATTCACATTCAAAAAACAGGATTCAAACCACTGACCTGAGGTACTAACAGCTTTGGCAACCTTTTGCAGTCCCAGGCTAAACTGTGCCATCAGAGCCAGGAGAGGCAGCTACTGCAAACCGGTAAGGATCAGCCACAGCTGGCAGCAGAGGTGGCACCCATTAACTCTCACTCATGAGTATGGTTCAAAGAGTAACTGAGAGCACTGTCCAGGACACAGCTTCTGATTTTCTACCAGGATTGTCTTTAACACTATTTCTACACCTTTACCACAGATATTGAGAAAACGAAGCTAAACATTACACCAATAATATTGCAGATTAAAACAAGTGGTAAGAGACCCTAATTAGCCATGAGAACAAATATTTAATCAGAATAAAACAAGTCTAGTAAAAAAAAAAAAGAAGACTGCAGAATAATCTCTTTAGATAGAAAATAACACCATAGAAAGAAAACCCTGTTCTGATATTGATAGTGAGGCTACCCATGTAGACATGAGCTTCCAGCAGGAAAAGCCCATGGGGTCCTGTAGGTATGAGCTCACATATAGCCCTAGGCAGCTACAGGCAGTGCCAGAACTCACATTGAAACTTTACATTCAGTTTCGGGGGGCCTCAGGAAAGTTCCACTAACTGCCAGACAGCAAAGGCATTCAACTTGGTCCATTCAAGAGCAGATTGGTAGAGAGGGACAGATAGAATATGAAAAACCTGTATAAAGAGGTGCAATTTCCAGCAGCAGAGGGGCTCTTCAATCTCATAGGAAAAAACCTCACCAGGAAGCTACTTACTGAGAGTCAAAGCAGAGAGTTTGCACGAGGGATTTTTGACTCAGCATTGGAATGGATGCTTGGGAGAACTGCCTCCAAAATAAGCAGGATCACTGAGGCCTTTGAGGGGCATGGAAGATACTAGAACTCACCAAGCCGTTGCAGTTAGCGCTGACATCTTAGTGTCATTTATTTATGATGTGTTTAACAGTTTGGTTTCCCAGGCAAGGGTGATGTTTTTCATTTCCTCAACAACTGCTAGAAGCATTTGTGGCACATGCAAAGCTAAGCTTTGGTGTTGCAGTACTCTCCCAATAAGCAAGGTGCTTTGTTCTCTCCTCCTCCATGATCCCAGTAAGCAGGCAGCAGCCTTGGGTTCAGAAGAGGTACAAGGCTCTGATCTGAGGCAGGAGAGAAACCAAGTAAGGAGGAAGCCAAAGCAGCTAAGGAGGAAAAAAAAAAGGAATATTTGAAAGCAGAGTAAGATTTTATTTCTGTTGTGTCTGTAATAGTAGTAAAGAAATGATGTAGAGTGATTATGAGGTAGTGGGATCTACTGCTTGACTACCCAAGAAAGATTAAAGTAGGTAATTCCATAGTCACAGGAGAAAATGGGACCAGATGATGTGGCTGAGAGGTTGCAAGAGAATCACAGCAAATGTGCAGATGTTGACTTCTTGTCCTCCACACTGTTGGTGAAGAACTGCACTCACAAGCCCTTCAGCAGGATCCATGTCCTGCCCCAGGCTGCCAGCTCAAAGCCAGCCTTGGCTCTGGAAAACGGCAGCTGGCTCTGATGGCCACCGTGGCCTAGTCAGTATTTGACAATTTTATTCCTTCTTGGGAGAAGCCATTCTCAGCCCATAAAAAAACAAAACAAAATTTAACACTCCCCAAAACAACCAAAAGATCCCCAAACCACCTGAGATCTACCTTGAGATCCTTACTGTGTTCCACCACAATCGCACCTCAGTTCTGTGTCGTTGCACAAATTCAGACCCTCCAGCATCAGTTTAGCATATGGAGAGTCCAACAGCAGATGCACCCAACCCATTAGACAAGACACCAGTGACCTAGGTCAGTCAACTTTGCAAAAGCCCAGGAGACTTTCAGCTGACTTTCCTGGGATTTAATTTTGAGCTACAGGTGGTTTCATATGCCATGTACACATCCTTAACTTTACAGGAGTAACCATGTCAACTTGTGACTAAGAGGATATTCATTTGCTGCTGTGAACCGCTTTTCAGGGTGGAGATAAAATAAATCACAGACAACATTTTTTGTTTGCTGCAGGTTCAGAGGGCCCAGCATGTGGATGTAGGCTCTACCCACATCATTTAACAAAAGGAAAAAACAGCCTCAAGACTACAAATATATTTCTTATCCTTTTCTAGGTCTATAAAGTGCAGTTAACTTAATCTCCATTCCCTACCAAAAGCCATACCACTAATCTGGGAATTAATTAGTCTCTCTAATGAAAAGCAGCACTGGCAAGACCAGTTGTAGCTCCCAGGCCATAAGCCCAATATGAAAGAAAGCAGTAAGGCAGCAGAGAGCTTCTTGGTAGCTTCTTTTAGAATCATTATTCTAAGTTAAAGAAGGAATATATCAGAGAGGCTCATGAGTTTCACTATCCTTTCCTGAGCTAACACATTTTGTCTAAGCCAGCTCTGGGAACACTGATTTTTGATCTGTTACAAACCCCAGTGATGTCTTCAGCAGTACCTGATGCTGTTTGACACTCAGGGTTTCCAGGAGATGAGACACACACTGCTAGATGGCCTACCCACAACATTTTGTGGTCAGGGCTCAACACTTGAATTGTTCCAAATTAAGTGGAACATGTTTGTAGCTCATGAAGTGAAGCATGTTAAGCTGTTCCATCTTGTTTCCTTTCATACTGTACCTTGACAAAAGCAGAAGCCACACCAAGACACCTGACGCTTGAGTTCTCTCCTTACCAATACAACACAGCTGGTAGAGGTTGCATATTTGAGAAATACTGGCTTTCCACTCAGATGTTTAATGTGCATAACCTAAATACCTTAATTTGACAAACACTGCATGTAATGCACTTATACAGTGCATATGTTTGTGACTTGTCTAGCCTCCCATGGGAACCTTCACGTTGCTCAAACGTGGTGTTTTTTGACTTTGGGCTCAGGACTTGCATCCTTGCAGCCCTCACTACTGCACATGTGTGCTGGCTGCTTGGTATTTCACACTGTATCACAGGATGGACCAGGCCTGACCTTTAAGTATCCACAACACCACAGGAATTTGTCAAGATTTCTAAGCTGCCTTCATTAGAAGCTATTATCTCTATACAAAGATTATGACCACTTTAAGAGGAACCTGATTTCACCAAAGGATCAAGTTTTGAAAGCTGGCGTCAATGTGACATTAATAAAACTGGAAGTAAAAAAATGACTCAAGAGCCCACATGAAAGGGTAACACTAAGCAGTATGAATTTGAAAATTAAGAGCTTCTTCTCTTTTTTAAAAGTGGTTACAAGTAATAAAAAGCAACAAGGCAGCACCAGGCGGAAGCTGTGGTTCAATCTCCAGTCTACTGCCAGAACAAACACTCTCGAGTTTGCAATAGCACCACCCGCACTGTAGGCTCCCCCATGCACAGGCTGCAGCACAGCCCGCGCTTGGATTGGAACCTGCTGACCCAGACATAGCTGAAACGGTTCCCTACCATCCTGAGAACAGGAAAGTCACTCCTCGGCTGACACACACCAGCAGCGATTCTATGACAGAAGTGCTTTATTTACAGGAGTCCTTGCTGCTAACAGCCACCTCCTCTGAGCCAGCACCAAACACTAGGCTGACATTTTTCACCATATAACCGGAGTTTTTGTTAGCCAGATACTTAAAGCATGGAAAAGCCTGCACTGTGCACAGTATCCCCGCTCCCCATCACACCAGCTGAGCTCACACAAGCTCCTGTTGCCTCAGAGGTCAGAGCATTTCTTAGGAGCAGTAAGTAGCCTTGAGAAAAGTGAACCTATACAGCCCATGCCATAATTTATTCTTTAAATTGATTTGAGGGTACACTTTTCAGAAGTGGAAATGCATTGAGGTATTCTCAGAAGTCTTGAAACATGGGAGCCTGAGGGAGAAGAGTTTCTGGCCCAGTGTTAGCTTCCACTTACAGCATCTGCCATATCTCCAGTGTGAACTGGAAGCCATATGGCTCTTGATCATTCTCACAGAGCTTTGCTCTGTCTATTTAGAGTACACGCTATTCCCATGGCATGTTTCCTATGTGTTCATTACATGACAAGCTTTATCACCAGTATTTTTCCACAGAATACAGTAAGTCCTTAGACCTAAGTCATGCCCAGCTTTTAAAATACAGAGGGAGCAAGGTAGTAAAGGACTGGGTCACCAGCATTTTGTTTCATTTGTAGTCTTTCTGAAAGAATTCAAGCCACAAGTTTCATTTCCAAAGAAAAAATGCCATTAAATTAAAGACAAAGTGTTCAGATTTATTTGGAAATTCACAGTTTCTAATGGCACTACAGCTCTGTAGTAACATACTCTTGTTCCACAACATTTTATGCTGCACTTGGGTGGTGTGTTTTCCTCTTTCAGGTTTGAAACCTTTCTGAATTCATGTTCAACACGTCTGGTTCATGTGCTCTGACTGGCTAATTGTGCAGATGAAATCCAAAAGTACATCACCTTAAAGTATTCATAAACTAACAAGAAAGCAGCAAAAAAACCCAAAGGCTTTAAATAAGTCACATTACATACAATACCCAGGAAAGGCATTAGATCTGTTAAAAAGGGTACCACTAAAAGTGCTCAATAAGTTAACTTATTTTTTACAACGTGAACCTGTAACACCTGTCAAAAGGAATAACCTTTTGTTCCACTCACTCAGATACACACTCAACATTTTAGCAATCACTCATCCTATAGTATCCAAAAATACAGTCACAGTCAAAATAAAAAAACATTTGGATATGAAAACACCAACCATACAAACACTGCACATTTGTTAGCCAATACAAAAGCAAACATTATGGAAATACTCACTTTGAACCAGCCTGACTGGTCAGACTCAAGGCTTTGCAAACAGCACACATCCAGAGCTGTCTCAAAGGGCCCAGCTGTACCAGCTTACCTTGAATTCTTCAGCAGAGCTTTTTCCTGAACTCTCAGCACAGGAAGAGTGAGCCTTCCCCATTCACCTCCACCACAAAGCTACAGTGGGTAGGTTAGATAACATGTGCATTCAGCAGCCTAAGATCCATCGCAAACAGGAAATCCTAAGAACCCCTGTCATTCATTTAGTACACCAGAGGACAGCTCTGCTTTGTAACTGAATGTGGAAATAAACATTGTTACCATCCCTTAGTGAGGTATTTTCCTCAATGAAGTTTGCAAAACCAGAATCTAGTCAGGCAAGTTCAACTATTAGTATTTTTACAGTATCCAGTCCACATTACTGAGTCCGGCTGAAGGCCAACACATGTCCCTTTACAGCACTGTAGTGTTGCATCTTCAAAAAAAGCTAAAGAAATTACAAAATAAATCAAATGACAAACAATTCTATCTCCCCTCTTCCAGTGGCATTATAAATAGACAAAAGGCACATAAATATGGGAAGGTGCAAGAAATAGGAACAAAGCTAAAGGAAGAGGATTAGGCTTTTATCCCTATTCCACCCAACAAACTGGGTTTCAAAAAATCTCCGCCCCAGGAACTGTGAAAAAAACCTTTATAAAATGAACCCTGCCCTCCCTCCCCCCAAGCTGTCCTCATAGGAAATTATCAGCCTTGTAAAGCTGCAGCTTATAGCCAAGATTGACACAATCCCATCTATTTAAAAAAAGGCAGAAACCAAATTTCTGAATACTTTCCAATTAGTTGAGCTCTTCGTCTCCCACTGTCCTCCCACAAAATACCACAGACTGTTCTCAAATGAACAAACACTCTCCTGTTTGAGAAGTTCAGCTAGTTTTAGATGTGTCCAGACACTGTTGTGACACCAAGTGTTCCCACTGTTATATCTTTGTTTCCTTTCATTATGTCATGCAGGCTTGGCATTGACCCTGACTTAGTCTGTATTAGAGTTTTTATAAGCTTCCCTTGATCTGAAACTTTCGACCGTCTTCGTTTTATAGCCCTCTTTTCAGTTTTTGTCTTTTGGGTCTGTCCATTGCACAGACTTGTACATGCTGAAATGCCACAAAAATAGGACTCCTCAGACTGCGAAGATGTTTCAGAGCTTCCTTCAGATGGAGGACCCTTATAGGAAGAGTGATAGACTTCTGCCATGTTAGAGAAGTCCCTCTGGTTTGTAAACGGCTTGTTTCCTTTAATTTCCCCATTGGCTATTGGATGTAGAGGTTCTGTTGTTGATTTAATAGTCTCTATTTTTTCACATTTGAATTTACAACGTTTTTTCTGAAACCACAAGCAAAAAAAGAAACAGTTAGGTTCTGGAAGGCAAGCACAGCATAAAACCCAAGCTTAAGAAGCAGTGCAGGGGAGAGCATCTGAGACATGCGCCACCTGCCAGCAGAAACACGCTCAGCTCAGCCTGCCCTCCCCACAGCCACCGTACCTTCTTCTCCGGGGAGAACTTCAGGGGTTCTACAATGTACAGGTCCTCTGAATCCACTGTAAGAGAGGAAACAAATATAGCAGTCCTGACACTACCAGCTCTATAACAATGCAATTATAAATAAATAATATAATGACAAAATATTCCACTTATCACACACATTTTTGCTCCTATTACAAAGTAATAGGGGCACAACTTCACTGAAAGTGAAGTCAACGTATATGAGGAGGTTCCCTATGTTGCCACAGTGGCTGTCACCTATAGAAAGTTAAACACTTGACCTCCTGATAGATTAGGTCTTTAGGAGAGATGCAAAGAACATCCTCTGGGGAGAAAGGAACAGTAGACAGCAGAAGTTGGCTTCTACAAGAAGCGTTTGCAATATAATAGTATTTAATGTGCAGCCTATCTGTGACAGGACAAATACTAGAAGCACGTGTACCTATCAAGGACACAGATGTTCAGACTGACATGTGACCAGTATGGCATTCTGCCATCAGTGCTTTGTAAATCAGTCTTCCAAGCCAAAGCAGGGGAGAATTCAGAAAGAGCATGGTTTTACAAAAAAGTCTATGCCTACCTACTCTCTACTGCAACATGCTCCAAATTCAACTCATGAATTTTCATACAGTTTTATTGACAGTACAAACATGCACAAAGCAAGTTTGCTGCATCCAGGAAAGCAGCATCAGATGCATACTTGGTAGTTTCTATCACCTGCAACACTTTTGGTTTTGCATAACGATGATAGTCTAGGACAACTGAATTTTGATTTCTTAAGTGTAACATGAATACCAGAAAGACCAGATCATTCATCATACCCAAGCAAAAAGAAATAGTCTACATTTTCTTAGTCTAACTGATAAATTTGGATCCTAAATATCTGTCAAGTTTCAAAAGACAAGCTATCGGGACTGCAGAGAATTAGGGCATTCAGACTTCCCACATCAAGCACTGAAAAAAACAAAGTGTCACTTTCTGCAAGCTTCACAGGTTTGTAGACCTGAATGCCTGCATGGATTGCTACTAACCTCAAAATATCTGTGGAGTATAAACAGTAGGCAAGAGATTGCCTTTAATGTTTTAGCATAATTTCACACAGTTCTGAGAGCCTGCTAACTTGTTCAGAAAACACCTTGTCCTACAGAATGTATATGTGAACTACTAAAAGGTAGTGTGCTTTGAAGTTAACCTGCAATTCCATTTTCTCACGCCTGGCAGAAAAACACCCCGTACAGCACTAAAAGTAACACTAGAGACTAGATCTACAGTATGTGAATGATACCTTCTTTACCAGCTAGCTGGAAAGACTGGGATCTGACCAGCGGAAGAGAAGTTCTTCTTTTCAAATTCATATCATCATAGGAGGAAAAACACCTAGGAAACAAAATCCACATTTTTAACACATTAAGCACATTTTTCTCAGGACTTTGTCATCATTTTTCATTAAGCAATATCTTTGGCAGAAGGAGAGAATTATTTGCTGAGGTGACCAAGAACACCTGTCAAACAGACAGAGTACTGTATTTGTAACAAGCTACCAAGGCATGTTAAGTAGTTCAGTATAGCAGACAAAAATGCTCTTAGGAGAGCATTACTACAGTGCAGTGATCCTTTGCTATCCATTTTGATTTTGCAGACAGAAGAATAAGAATTAAAACAGTGTGTTAGTACCAGAAGATTTAGGAATCACAGAATTATTTAGGTTGGAGAAGACCTTTACTACCAGAAATAAGAAGTATCAATAAAAGTTGCAAGAACAATTCAATTTCAAATATAAATACGTCACCTTTTGGGGCTGGGGTAGTGATTACTTTTGGGAATTTTCGAGGGGTGATCTTCACAGCACTGAGAAGTGCTTCTGCACCGCTGCACGCAAAGCACAAAGCCCAGAATGACACCAAGAACCAGGGAAATCACAAGGTAAGCCTGACGATCAGAAACCTGGAAGAATTTTATACAGTTGTTAGAGATAGGGAGTAATTTAATTATATTATTTTCTCATGTCTTAAAAATTAAAATCTCTAGAGCACAACTGACATCATCTCAAGTCACTTTCCTTCAACTTCACTAAGCACTTGTTCAAATTAAGACCATTTGTTCTGAGGTCTGAAGTAGTCTATTGGCTATGCAGCATTCAAGGACTGAAGGCTGTTACCACTAGCTAGTAATACAGGACCAGATTTCACCAACTACAGTACCACCATAACTTAAAGCATCTGCCCCTTGTAAAGAACACTGAAGCCTATACGAAAGCAATATACTTTCCATAAGAAAGTGTACCAGAAAGTAACTTCTCTGTTTTACATTAGACATGGATGTAATACCATCTCAATTATGTGATGCTTTTCATCAGCTGACACTACAGCACTTCACAGAATAAATGCCATTATATTCACTTGATTCAACGGCTTTCATCTTTCTGAATACTCTTCCATTTCACCATCTCACAGAAGGAATTCTCAAATTCCTTCGTTTCTGAAGACTGACAGATGAAGCTTACTAGAATTATACATGAACTGAAGTCCAAGAGTATTTTGTAGATACCATTTTAAAAAACTGCAGAGTTTTACTACAAAAATCTATCTTCAATACAGTACGAGATCTCAAGTCACACGACTTTAGAACAGACATGGAACATGACTTCCCATTTTGTAACAAGCAAATGTCTGAGACTAAGACTCAGGTGAGCAGAGCTACGTTCATGAAAAGCCACGTGTTTGAATTCCAGGGTTAGGGTTAGAGTTAAGTGAGCTACAAAGGCTCTGGCTCCAAGGACACTGGGCTGCAAAAGGAATGCCAAGGGGAGCATGGCACTGCACCAACAATCCTCCTCTAGCATACCCCGAAGATCCCCACTATCATATCCCGGTTAAAACCACAGCTCTCAAGAACATGAGCTTAACCAGCCAGGCATCAAAAGAGGAGTGTTAGAAATGTCTGATGCGTTAGAAAAACAGCTCAATGGAGGTCTTTGGCAACATGCACACACACACAAACTAACTGATCATGTTCATGGCACTATTTGAAATCCTGGGCTGAAGAACATAAAAATTTGAAAGAATATGTTCCTAATAGTGTTGCCAAGATTCCCCAAGTGTTAGAAGATCACAACAGCCAGAGTGGAAATAAGAGCACCTTAGCCATGTCAGCCATTCAGAACCTAAGAGTGCAACCCCTCCACATACTCATCTGTTATAGCCCAGTACACTCTTGCACACTAACCCTCTTCAGGCAAACAGTGTGCAAATACTTAAGTGGACAACTTAAGTGTTGGACACTGCAAAGCATCCCATTTTACTGAAGCTCTCAAACAAAGCCATGTAGAGTAAAACTGGTTATATAATGCAAGTGCCAAAAAAGTTCTTGAAGCACAAACTTATCCATTCCCTCTGACACATATCAAACATTCTGTATGTTCAACAAATCCCATTATTGCCATTTCAAAGTCAGTGGCTAATCTTCTGGTTTCATCAAGAACCATTTCATATAACAATACCAATTCCAAAGCACTATAGGAAAGCTGAGAAAGTTATTCCAAGTTTTATCTTTATCATTAAAGACTCCAAGCTTTTTCAAATTGAGTTATGTTCATGCATCTTTTCCCTTTGAGTTCTCATGTCATACTGTTGAATTATAGTTACCTCACGTTTTAATTCTGCCACAGTTGCTGACAGATTGGAAACTAGCTGCGTCATGTTGGCGAGCTGTGCTTGCAACAGCTGGATTGCTTCTGTTTGTCGTTGATCCTGTGTTAAAGAGAGTCATGGCCAAGCTATTTAGTTGTCAGGTTCCCACTATCATATAATCTCATGTGTATGGAGTTAGCCCTCCAACACAGCCTGGCTTTCTGTAGCACATGACCTACTCAGCATTGTTTTCAACATAACTTCATAGAACATTTGAAACTGCTCAAGCAGCATTAACCATATACACGCTTCAAAAAAATCAACACTTATCAAATAATGGCTTGTAACACTATGCCCAGTGCATTTCATGACAGTGACTTCTGCTATCTTCATTAAAGGCTCCATGCAATGACTATCATGAAGCCAAGCACTGTCACGCTACAAAAATACAGATGACCAGGCAGAACTAAAGCCTAAGGCCTGATGCACAACTTCTGTTCTGGGATCAGGTGGCAAGCCACTAAGTGACAGGATCCCAAGCCAGACAGGAACAAGTCCTTTGCAGCCATCATCTTCATGGAAAGAGCCCTAACAGGACTCTTAATCCTATGAAAAATTAAGAAAGGTGAACAGAATACCAGGGAGGTTAACCAAGAGGAGCACCTCAGACTGACCAACAGTGGATGCTATTAAAAAAAAAAAAGGCAGAAAAGAGCATGCATATGACCTCAAGGAAGTTGTGATTTTTTTCAGTGTTGATAAACGAGTAAACTACAGGCCTATGACTGCACTTCAGACAGTCTGGGATTACATTTGCTATGCCACATGGACAGCTTCTTCAGTGATTATTCAGCACTGATGGTAGTGCTCTATTTCCCTGCTGCTCAGGAAAGGTAGGATGGTAGAGCAAGGAAAACCTCCTTTGGCTTCTGCTTTCTTACATCGCATTTTAAAGAATGTACTAAAGCTTTTGTTACTTGCACTACACTTTGAAATGCAAGTTTGGCATAACCATTACTGTTCTCCTTTTCCTTTCTAAAGGCTAGGCCTCTTTGGCAGCGTCAGGGCAACTGTCTGTCTGTACTTTAAAAGAGAGATTAAAAGCAACTTTGCTTCTTTTTCAAACCAAGTTTAAAAAAGTTTGAGTGTAGCTACAACCAAGAAACAAGGGTTGGAAATGACCTGAAAAACTGTAATTGTCAAAGACCTCTAAGAGTTTTAGCCATTACAAGCTGACAACTGTTGGGGTTTTTTGTATATACACAAAAAAAAAATAAAATCAGGAAACAGAGCTGGAAATGGCTTTATTGTAAAACAACTGGGAACATACCTAAAAATTTTGTTACAGAGAAAAGAATTGGGAAGCATGGAATGGATTCTTTTAAGAGCAGATATACAGCTAATAAAAAAAAATCTTAAATTAAAAGAGAATTGCTGCACCTCTTTGCAACTCTTTCATAAAAGTAAACTTTCCTAGTTAGGAAAACATTTCAGTCCTCCAACAAGCCATACCTGTTCTTCTGCTATTCTTGAGGTGTTCTGAAGTTTTATTATTGTTTTATTGAAAGCCTTCTGCATTTCTTCCATTTGCTTTCGGTACCTAAAACAAAGAGCATGAAGGTCTGAAATGCTAGTTCATAAAACTCCTTGGCACTAGACTTTTCAGAACATACAATTATGCCAGCAGAAAGCTTCTCTTTGCTCAAACATAAAATAGCATTTTAAGTTTCACACGGAGATGTGTCTGTCTCCCCCCCCCCCCAGGTTAAAGTCAAATCTGTTTCAACACCTTAGAATTTAGTGCTGATTTACCAGAATTCCCTATGCAGAATTCTCTGCAAACACTGACTGCCAAGACAGACAGCACAGCAGCAAATAATAGAAAGCCCCCTCCGCAGAACCAATTCTGAAGTGGGTACGTTTCATGATTCTCCTGTGAGTAAGGAGGACCACAGATACACACTAATATACATACATCCCTCACACAAAGGTCTTGATCCCCTCTTTCAAAAGGAGTTACAGGTAATACAGTAGTTTAAGTGGAAACAAATTCAATAAAGGCGGCCTTGTATGCCTCTGTCATTCAGTTTAATAGTGACAAGAGGATGGGGGCTTTTGTTACAAGGACTATGGACGGGATTAGTGCTTACAGCCTGGCAACACAAAAAAACCCGCAGCAAGATTCCTCAAAACAAAATAAATGCGATTGTATCTGAAATACAGAAAGGGAACCCCTGCCACCCACAGACACCTAGGTCTCCAGCAGTTACTTAAGATTAGGTACTTGTGTTTTCCATAAAGCTTTATCCTGTGATTTACATTATACTCTGCTTCCACTGTACTACTTTCTGTATGTGCACATTCCTTTGTGCAGGTGGCTAAAAATCACACTTACGTATGATACTCTCACCAGTCTCCTTCAGACTTACCTCTGACTAAGTTCTTCTAAGTAACGGCTGCTGAGAGACATGTTTACTTCTAGGGCTTTGATGCGATTATTAAGGCGCATGAAGACAGACTCCTTTTGATTAGATCCATGAACAAGATTTCCATTTGCATAGCCTAGATCTGTTGAATTTTGCAACTCTGCATAGAAGTCTGTAGCTGTTCTCTGCGGTCCCCCAGAAACCGGAATTGCCATTAAAGCTTCTTCAGTTGCCTGATCGTCCTCCTTTGTTTCAGCAGATACAGATGACTCAACAGTAGGCAAAACAGGCTTCTGTACTTCTGGAGTGCTTTCCTTTACTTCCCCAGCATCACTGGCTAACATGCCCAGTGTATATTCAGGCTGCAGAACAGTCTCTGTAGGCTTTGTAATCACTGGAGTAGCAACAATGTCTCTTGTGCTCATCTCCTTCACCTTGGTGGCTACACTGGTCTCAGAAACTACAGGGTTTTCTTCTGCAACAGAGCTCTCGGCCTTTTCTGTGTCTGCACTGATCTCAGTTATATCCACCTGAGGGGTCACTCGTGGTGCTCCCTGGCCCGCATCATCTTTTGCGGGCTCCAATGCCATGTCTGTTGCTGGCAATGGCTTAACTTCGGACGTTACTTGTAAGAGGAGGGATTGAGAGACAGTTTGAGGATGGCTTGGTTCCAGTTCAATTGAGTCTGTGGTCTCATTATTGATCTCCTCATGGGCCACACTGCTGAAGTCAACGGTAACAGCAGATCCAGATAGTCTCTCAACTTGGCTGTCTAATTGCTCAGGCAGAGGCTCATCTATTGACATGTGTATAGATTCATTCAGAACTGCCTGTGGCTGCTGAACATCATTAGCAGAGTAATCTTGCCTTTGTTTATCTTCAGTTTTACTATTCTGCCTATGCATGGCTACTGCAACTGAACACCATTTAAACAAATACTCTGAAAAGGTGGAAATGCAACATACTGTTGCCATGTCATAGCAGTACTTTTCTGTCTCAAGTTCAAACCATGCTGATGCTTCTTCCTGATCATCGCTGGGCAACAAGGTTACCGTTGACTGGCTTGTATCTTCTTCATACTCTTGTACTAGCTGAACAATAGGACTTTTTGTTGAATCCACAATTAATTGCTCTTTATTTATCTGTGGAATCTCTGTAGTAACAAGTCTACAAGAAAAAAGGTGAAGAAATACTACTTCAATAGTTTTACATGCTTGCACTGCAACACTACAGAAGTAGGATCTTTTAGGAAAATAATGAAGCTTTTTCCAGTGACCAAAGCCGGTATGGATAGTCAGAAATTCTGTAAGTTAATTCTCTGATATTTTACGATCACAATTTGCAAACAGATTATTTCAATCCTCATTTCTGAAACAGCAAGCCATCACAATCAGATATTGTCCCTTCCCACTCCCCCCAGAAAAGTTACTAGTCCAAGTATCACCAAGTTCTTATGTAAAAATACTCTTACTCTTCTGCTGCCATCTTCAAATGCAAATATGACAATTGCTACCTTCCCACTACCCTTCCTCAGTCTCTTAACAGAGTGCTAGGAAATCATACACCCACTAAATACAGCACAAATCATGTCTTCAAGAGCTGGACTCTCCACTCTAAGTAGCCAAACGTACTCTAAACAATTATAATTAACTAGAAAAAATCCATAGAATATGTAGATACAATTCCTCCTCCCAACCTAATTTCATATCCTTGCACAATTTTCATCAAAGAGAGCATAGCAAAAAAAAAGGCTTCTAAAGGAGAATTGTTGACACTACTATTTAACTGAAGTTTCAGCAACACAGCTTACATTGCTAATTAGTCTCTTTTGCAGAAGAAAACCCATAAAACTTGGAAGAATATTAACTTTGTCTCCACCCAAGAAATCTGCAATAGCCAAGAGCAAAATACTCCTCCTGCTTCTTCCGAACAAAGTAATACAAACAACTGAGAAAGTTAGCAATGTACTGTGACATTTAGTCAAGTATTAAGACCTATCAAAGGATATAGCTATGAACAGTAACTGAAGCAATAACTAACCCTGGTTAGTACTTTACTACAGAATTCAGCAAATACTTGTCCTTTTACATATTTAAAGGCAGTGTGCCATATCTGAATTCTACCACCAAATATTCCAGACTGGTGCATGTCAGTCTCTTCTAGGAAAATACTGAAAAAAATCCAACACGAATCACTTACTCTGGTGAAGGAACAGGAGTTGGTTCAGGAAGTCTTGGTGCAGCTGTTGAAGTTGCAAGGGTGGCAGTGACATTTTCAGACACACTTTTGTTCCCTGCTGCAGGAAGGAGGAAAGTATGAACATGAAAAATTTAAAAAAATGTTTCTTTTCAATTAATTTTAGGGGGTTTGGTTTTGATTAACAACTCCACTGCACTACCAAATTAACTGCAGATGTCAAAATTATCTGAATCAAAGTGCTGTCAGTTTCTGTATACTACATTATGGACAGTCTCAATATTTCCAGGAAGAACTATCAAGTTTAAACTTTACAACTGAAACTGGGTAATACAGAGAGTAAAGATCTCCAAATATAGGAGAACATACATATAAGTTGTTTGTATTGGTTTGTTTCTCAGCAAAGTCAGCGTCTTTGTTCCACTTTTCACAGTCAGTAGGATAAGTACATATGTAAGTAACTAACTATGGTACTAATCAGGTATGCCATAAAAGGTGAAGAAAGTCCTTTAAACATAGATCATCCCACTCCTCACAAAAAAATGAGCAAAAATAAAGAAATAAAAAATTTCCCCGAAGGCTTTTCACCTACAAAAAAAGTTACCTTCAGCTTCAAACGACTCCTCAGTTTTTGCTCCAAGCATATTAGCAGCAATATTCACCATACTTAGGATAGCATCTAAAACAGAAAACAGATACTTAAATAGAACATACTCGGAGGGCCCAGAGATGAGCACCACTGCACAATCTGCTCCTTCAGGACACTTGCTTGAAATGAGTCACAGCATAAGGACAAAATAATAAACCCAACTGGTCATTCTATTAAAAGCAACAGATGCATCCAGGGTAAAGTTTATGAACTAGAAACCTGTATTTGAAAACCTGTATCTAATGTTTACCAGCTAGATCTTCTAACACCAGTGTTAAGTGCTCACTGATCATTAGCCACTGAAACCAAGGAACAGTAAGACAAATAAAAGAATATTTAAGCATGCAGTTTTATGACAAACTGAGTGCTGGAACCACTGAGGGATGTCCAAAATCAGAAATTTAGAGCTTGAATACTCAGATCAAATAAACACAGGCTGGGTCATGTTAGATAAGCAAGACAGAATTTTGCCTCTGAGCAAAGGACATCCACAGCAGGACAGAAGACTACACATTAATTTAAATTAAGCTGGACTCTGTCATTTTTGTGTCATATCTCTTCTTAATCCCAAATCTTTCTTTCAGCTCCAATACCACTGCAACATAATTCTAAATATTTTAAAGTTTGAAGAAAATCTACACTTTACAATCTGTTACTTGAATACAATCTGTATCAGTCAAGGCAACTGAAAGAAAACCATTAACAAATATCCACAAATCTGGCTTAGATATGCTTTTTTTTTAAGGATCTGTTCAGTAGAGCAGGTTTTTTTTCTCAAAAAAATTCACCGAAGTGCAAAGAGGGTCTGACCTGTAATGGCACATGTATTGGACACAGCTAACTCTTCAGTTGTGATATTGAACACCAACATCATTACCAGTTTTATTTAGTAGATGAACAAGGAAAGAATGCCTTATTGCAAACACGCAGAAATTGTTCCAGTTTTGCCCATTCTTCCACCACCTGCCAGCATACATCTGTACCGTATGTCACATGGATAAGTTCATGAAATCAGATGCATATCTTAGCAGTAAAGACCAGTTTCTTAGACTCCAGGAATCTCTGTTCAGAGCTTTGGTTTTGCCTTTCCTCCAAAAGGAGGTCAAACTACATTGTGCATTACTTCATTTATCTGGGGCTGCCCTCTTTAAAGTCATGCTAAACAGAAGATGTTAAAACTTGAATATGAATGGTATTTTCTTATTGATGGAGAAGCAGAGGAAGGACTAAGAACTTGTATAGAAGCCTGCCTGTCTAGGAGACTAGCAGGAAGAGGAACAGTGAGCTGCCTTCAAGTTAGACTAGCAGGAGACTGCAAAATACTTATGAGATCAAATATCCAAGACGACCACAATCTCCTTCTCAGAGGGCCCTCTTCTTCACTATCAGTTTATTTAAGAAACTATGCAAAAACAGAAGTCCATCTAATTTGTCCAAACATGCATATATAAAACCCACAACAAAAAACAACCAACAAAACCACAAAACCACCACCAAACAAAAAACCAACCACAAACATCCAAACTTGGCATGCCTTCAAAAAAGGAACACTGGCTACCCTGACAGAGGTGAAACAATAACAAGATCCACCAGCCAGAACTAAATGATCTGCAACATTGCAGCACTCTGCTGTGTAACACACTGTCAGTAACAGGTATTTCGGAACTTTTCAACATAGCTTTAGCATTCAAAAAAATCCAAGAGAAAAGTCACTGCATTTTTCAGACAGTAAACAAAAACCCTGCAATACTGCACTTACAGACAGAACACATGAACATGCCTCACCAAGACAGCTTGAAGATGGAACTTTTGAAACAGTCACAAATAAGAGACAAGTAGTGTGAGTGGAAGGTACTGCTTTATCTCATCTGAGAAAGGGTCACATTTAGAAATTAACTGCTTTTTCCACTATTTATTTCCCCTTTGGAAACCACACTAGGCTGTGCAATATTCCTGGTCATGATCTTTTTGTTCTTAAGTGACAACTACATTTTAGGAAATAGGAGCAAAGAATTCTAGAGCTCTGATCCACTACAGGATGAAAGGAAGGCCTGAGCACAAACAGCATTCATTTTGAGTGCAAATCTACACTACAAATTAACAATTCTTACATAACTGGGATAGAAAGAAGAGTGGGACAGGGTAGTTGCTCTTTAGAAGAAGTTGTGTGGCTTCTGATATTATCCTAAATAATCCAGCTGTTAACAATGCCATTAAAACTGAATATTCAAGTATTCTTAGCCAAACAAACCCCACACCTGGAGGTTTTCCAATTGAAAAGTGATGAGAGTCAAAAGCCATTCATTCTTTCAAAAAAATACAGCTTTTATGAAGAACATAGAAGCTACAATATTTACATAAAGGCTTCTCAGAAGCCCTGTTCTGCATACCTTCCTTTCAAGCTGTACTAAGTTAATCAATACACTGCTTCCTATAAATAAGGCACCTTAATTAAGAATGTATTTCCAAGGTGTGAATAATTAAGGTTCTACAGAACTTTAGTACTGATTATTTACAGTCCTACATAAGTCATGTTACTTTAAGTGCTCAGGATCCTCAAGTACAGAAAAAGTTTCTAGAGAGATGTGGAAAGCTCTATTTTTAGAACACTAAGAATGTTAACACCAACATCAAATTGCTACTATTTATTCCTATGAAATTAAATAGGAATCACAATAGATTGTTTCAGCAGAATAAGTCACAGCTGTTTCATGACAGATACAATTCCACTTTCAAGTAGCTCATTTTGTTTCAGCACAGAAATAATTTTTCTAATAAATCATACTCACTTGTAGCTGAGCCAAGGAGATTCTTGGAAGATTTTTCTTCCCCTGTATTGTAATCCAATGGATAATCTATGAATAAAGAACACCATTTATGACTATCAAAATTGAATGTGTCATGGGCAAAGAAAAACCTCAGGATTTAACATGTCATTTAGCTATTGTCAGTTTGATAGTGTGAAAATTAAAGTAGAGAAATAAAGTTAAAGGTCAGCAATTACACACAGAAATATCAAGCTCCAGGCAATGAGAAACCCCAAGAGATTCCAGGTTCAAGCTTTAGTTTCCCTGGGATTCATGACAGATGCAGCAAACAGCTCACTGAGCTCTGTATAGGTGTTTTCCCTCCCTCCTCCTCAGCCTCATGAGAGCTTTTTTTATTTAAACACAAAGTCTGTAAGTCAAAATAAGCACCTTCCCAATTGCTTGCAGCATTGGTCATACAAACAATCTCAGAAAATGGGCTACAGACAGTAAAGCTGTTCTGTGAGAGATGCTTTGGTTATCTTAGTTATCCTTTACTTCCATCAACACATGAAGATATTGCTGCCTAGCCTGCCAAGTGAAATAGAGATCTATTCCTAGCATTTTAAAGTAACTCTCCAAAGAGTTACAACAGATTGTTTAAAACAGCAAAGTATTCTTGGTTAAACTCAGAAGTGCTGAAATACTGTCAACAAGACTAAGAGTAAATTTAGCAGTCAAATAATTTATCATATGCAGAAAACAACAAGCCACCTGACTAGTGCAAGACATGTCTGAATAGCTAAAAATGCAGATATTATTTACTTACCATAATCTTCATCAAAGAGTTCTTGTCGCTCAGACTGATATTGAGAATCAGCTATTTCTTCATACTCTTCAACCATGCTCGTACCAAATACCCTAGGAACAAAGATTTAAAATACAAGCTTAGTATTAGTCTATTCGTCATGTAATTACATGACATAATTGTTACATATGCAATACTGACATTATAGAAAGTAGCAATATTAACATATTATATAATAAGTAGCAAATAAATGAGATAAGCAATAGTTGCCTTCAATTAGTCAAGATCAAGCAGCAGGTACACTTATTTTCTCAAGCTTGTATTCACAAAGTCCACAGCATCACTTCAAGTGCTACACCAAAAGAGATCCTGTTTTTAAGTCTAGTAATTCTAAAGACACTTATCCTCTAACTTGAACTCATACCTAGATTTCCTTGTCTTAAGCTCTCCGTGAGTGCTTATGCTTCCTCTTCAGCTTCACATTTGACTAAGTTTAGGTCTGTCTGTTCATGGCTACCTCTCTTCATATACCATATATTCTTTCACCTGCTCTGACGAAGTCAAATCAATCCAATTTAAAGCAGTCTCATCAACTGAAAAGATGGTTTCATAACACTAGAACTCTCAGATTTGAATTTTGACATAGCTTTGACAGGAGAATTTAAATGTTGGGATTTTTTTCTTTGTTTAGTGTTTTTTTTTTTTCCTTTAGGAGCAGTACAGAAGTTGATCAGTTTCCCAACTACATATACAGAGTTGTTCTGATTTAGAAATTTGAAGTATTACTGTCTCTACCTGGAGTGGCATGCAACACAGCAGCTTCCCAAAAGGCTCCTGTAAGGCTGCTCATACTCATGTTTCCTAACACACCCCCCCCCACACACACAAATACAAATTTTTCTTTACATACTGGAGAATCAACTAAAAAAATTTCTTTAAACAGACGCGAAGCACATTATACAGTAGGTAAGTTAGGCAGCTACTTCACAGTATTTGCAAAACCTGAAAACTAGATCGTGGCCCAACTATTATTAAAACACACTAATCCTTGCTTCACAGAGGTAGAAACACAAAGCAAAACACTTAATACAGTACCTTATAAGACTTAAGGGACAAAAATGTTCCGATCCAAAGTGTGATATCAACTCCACCTAAAGAATAAATTGTGCTTAAAATAAAACTCCAAAGACCCATATAGTCAAGAGTTTATTTAAAATACACATCCAATCTTAAAATTGCAAGTTTTGTTTTCAAGGGATTTGTAAGTTGCCCATAACAGAAAAAGACCCTAAAAGATTTGTTCTTGCCATGCACTAAAGTGCTGATTTGCAGCAGAAAACACCCCAAGCCCCATGCATTCATCATTCCAGAAAAAGAGGTTGCTAACCTTTATGTACTTGATGAACATCTGAAGCAAGAGAAAGGAAAAGAGAAAAAAAAGATGTCAGTACAAAGGCTGAACACATGCCACAGGCAACTACAGTTTTGTTGGTTTTAATTCAGTACTATAAATGCCTCAGAAGACAAGAATAAAGTTGCAATACTACTTCATCTGCCCTAGGTAGCAAGACTTCATTTAGCCCTTGTACCTTGCAGATGGAAGGTAACATGCAACAAGTATTTTATTAATGAACTAAAGTTATTCAATTTTTCCAGGCAGTATGATTGCAGATAGAAAACCGATCTGTGTTAAACACACTAATTGTATTTTTTTTTTAACCTTAAAGAGCACAGATTACAGAAAGTGACTCAAAAGGAAAAAAACACCCTCATAGCATGCATTCTATGTACTGGTGCTGCTTCAAGTTCAATATAACATGCTTCAATTTATAGAAACTACTGGAAGAAGGTACACAGCATCTGATGATACATTTGGAAACTTCAGTCATCTGCCTAGTTCCAGGGAGAACTTGACTACACAGGTAATCTAAATTAATTCACAAGCATTTATTAAAGCACACTGTGGACACTATCAATAAATAATCTACCAATGAGAGCCTAATGACTACTCCCATAAAAGAACTCTTACAAGAAAGTTTCCATTATTTTTGATACAATTTCCTTGAGCCACTTCAAAAATCAAGCTTCTCAAAAATTGACAACTCTTCTGTAGACTAGGCACACTTACAACTTGCTTACTTTCTGTGCTATAAAGTAAAAACATTACAAGATGACCCTTTGAGCATGTTAGGATGCTACATCATTCAAGGCAGAACATTGTATCCACCAAGGATTAAGTGCTAAACCATCTAATGTCATTCTGGAACTTAAGTGACAAGCAAGATTCCAGCTACCTTAAGGCAGCCAGAAAGCAGAATTAAAAATAAATTAAATCTTTATCTTGTGACTCATGCAGAATTTCTGGGTAGTTAAGTAACTATCATTCATAGCTGTTACTTCATGAAACCACAAATAATTCAGTAGCACAAACCAATTTTTTTTTTTTTTTTTGGTAGCACCATAATTAGAAGATAAGTCACTGGAAAGGATCTGAAAGGTCTGCATTTTATTTTAATTTAAACCTCCACTACATCCCAATATTTTCACAAATTCAGATACTACATTATTTATGAAGTTTTATTCTCTTTGAGCCTCCTGAGCAAAGATAGCTTGCTTCGAGCTATTTTGAAGGCAGAGAGATCCCAGCAAACACTCCAGCAGCAGTAAGCCTAAATAATTTGCTAGAGTTGCAGTTATGATTGAATAACTGCAGAAGTGCACTTTGAGCCTATTGATGAGAACCAGAATTCAAATGCTTACTCCTTCAGATACACTTAAAACTGTATAGCAGAATACAGCACAAATCTGTGCTCCAGGGAGGGTGAGATACATATGTATCTATATATAATCTCCATAAAGCAGGTACAGCCAAAGACAAAAGTAGGCCAATACTTCTTAACCGTCTCCTGAATGTAAGCTTAAGTCAAATAGAAGAATAAGAAAAGTATTTTTCTTAATTCAGGTTACCAACCAAGTATGTGCAAGGCACAAGGTAACAGGTACCTGCCCAGATGCTCTCAGTTACCATTATGATGACAGTAATATACTTGTGATTGTGTGACCAGGGTTTAGTATCTGGCCAATCACACTAGGGCCACTAACAATTAAATCTAAAGCATGCTCTGATAACACATTTCTCTGGATGCACTGTTATACAGGGTAAACCCAGCAAGCTTCCTTTCCTGAAAAGCTTAGATGCTTTTGCAACATTAAGTTACCTTAACGTATTTTGCATACATCTGCTCATCCAGAGGAAAGCTTTGGACATTTCTCTCATCTCTGGCATGGAAAGTACCTAATTTAATCCATTTGTTTGTTGGGTACCTAGAAGAGAAATAATGGGGTCAGATAACGAAATGCAAGTATCCACTATTTACAGATATTTGCTGAAGTTTCCCAAAACACCTTTTCACAGAATACTCATTTTTTATTCAGTTGCAAGATAGCAATATGCTTTTATAGAAAGAGTTGCAAGATAAAGCTAGTCCAAACAAAAATTTTATTAGTACCTCTTCACATCTGGAAAACAGTGTGCAAGACCTGGAAGGATAAAACCCTTTACTTGATCCAATTACTGAAATTCATCCTGCCTACACTAAAATTTCTGGAACTGAAAAAAAGTCACCTCAAATGAACGCTGAAGAACATGACAGATGGTAGGTTGTAAATATTACTGTAAACAAGTAGCACAGAAACTCTGAGCAAAGCAGAGTTAGAACTAGGCAACAGACGAAGTGCTGAAAATCAGAATATACACACTTTAAAGCACTGAAAATGAGTTTTGATACACAATGGGAAGGTCTCCTCTTACACATACCAGAATAATCTGCTCACTCCTGGAAAGCAGTGGAGGTACAAAACTGCTGTCCTGGTTTGAGTGAGAACAGAGCTGGTTCTGTTCAGTGATTTTACTTTTCAGCTCAGTTCTTCTACCTAACTGCACTGTCTGAAGTTAGCAGCCTGTTTTCCCAGGCAGTGTCTGCTGCTGGCAGTGATAACAACCCGTGTTTAGAGTTACTATCAAGGACTGGTGTGCAGACCAAGGCCACTGCTGGATCTTGTGTACCACATTGGGGGGTGCAGGAAAGTGAAAGGCGGCACCTGCAGGAGGAGCTGACAGGGCAGGTGACCCCAAAATGACCAGCAAGGGATTCCATCCCATATACATCATATATGGTATAAAGCAGAAGGATCTGGAGGGTCTCTAACTCTTCTCCCCGCCTTGGTCTGCTTTACCAGCTTTGCTTGGGTCCTCTTTCAGTTCCTTCCCTGTAGCATCCAAGGAGGACTCTGTCCATTCTGCCCTCAATTCCTATCTGTATATTCCTGAATCCAGTACCTGAACACAGCTCCTGTCCGCTGTGGGGCAAGGCTGGGACTCCCCTGGTGCCTGCTCCACAGCATCAGTGGTGACGGTGATACTACTACAGTCAGGGGGGTTGGGTTCAATACTGGTTTTGTATATATTCAATTTTTATTATTATTTCCATTTTCATTAAAGCTGTTCTACTTTCCTTTTCTAATGGCTAAGTCTCTCTCCCTTATTCCCTTTCTCTTCCCCTTGGGGGAGGGAGGGGGGTTAGAGAGCATCTGTTACAGGTCTAAGGGGCCACCCTGACCCTAAACCGTGACAAATGCCTAAACACAAAGCCACCCTTTAACCAGCCATTCAGACAAACAGTAGTATTCTTACCTCTTCCAACTCCTCAGTGTTGTTGTACTGTTTGTTTTCTTTTAAAATTATTTGGGAAGGTTTGGACAGTTTCATCACTGAAGACAGCTTAAGCCATGTAAACATGGTCTGAATGGCAAGGGAGGACACAGTCCATAACTCCAGTGGCATTTTGTTAATTAGTGTTCATTTTATAATCTGCCATCCACTATCCGGCTGCTAAATAATTTCTGCTGCTTCCATGATATTTGTCAACAAATTATTCCTTTTCATTTTTAAAGTGGCAAAGAAAAAAATATACAGAAAGCACAGAAAAAACTCAGGCTATATATTCTAGGATCTCACAGTTGCTCTTTCCGTATGGGAAAAAATGCTAGTAAGTGATAATACAAAGAAAATCCATGCAATTTCACAATGCATTATGCTTTACATGATAACTGGCATACACAGACCACATTTTATGAAGCCCTCCATTTAATAATTATTACTTCATTTTTCATTCAGAAGGGTGGGTTTTGATAACATACCTGTCACTAATAGACACCAGAAAGTCCTTAGGAGTGGAAGAGAATAATTCATGATTTGCAATGTCAAGCTGTTTTACTTGGACTGGTTCACAGAGCTCAATAACAAACCTTGAAGACAAACAGGAA
This sequence comes from Megaceryle torquata, assembly GCA_024611175.1. Lineage (NCBI taxonomy): Eukaryota > Metazoa > Chordata > Aves > Coraciiformes > Cerylidae > Megaceryle > Megaceryle torquata. The sequence goes on from JANIJG010005589.1 coordinate 70,376, forward strand.
ATATTAAAAAAGCACTCTTCTTTCTACAATTACAGTCCTCAGTTTTACCTCGTTACTAAGTCCTTCACTAGGTATAAAAGAACACAGTGAAAATGCTGCACAATAAGGAAGCATCACTTCTTGTTCCTTTCAAAATCACTAGTGATATTTACCTGCATATCTATCATAGTAATTCTAGATAGTATCTGCAACCACAAAAGCTTCCTCCATCTTGTACTCAAGGGCAAAAAGTCTAAAAACTAAGGATAGCAAGCATCATTTAAAACACATCTGAAATACCAGTTAGTATATGGTAAATTCTTATCAACTGTCCTACAGTTATTTGACAGCTGGGGAAAGAGCCTAAAATCTTAACCTGAACACTGTGCTTTCTCTTCTGTAAAATAATTACACAAAGCCTACAAATACTAAAGTGAATAAAGCTATCCCCTTAATCTACTTCTCAATACCAGCAACAGAATATGGGGGACATAATAAAGCATCTCGTGCTAAATCCATCCAAGTTCCTTACACATACATTTCAGGCAGACACACACCAAGGTGCAGTCACTCCCAGAGGATACATACAGTCCCATCCCAACAGAAAACTACCACAGCTCCTATCATACAGGAAAAGCTCAGAAACTTACCAGATTTTAGTACTGCAAGGATTTAGCATATAAAGGTCCATGTTTTCCATCAAAATAGCCGAAGTGCTCTATAGAAAGAAGATAATTAGTATTTGAATTTGTATGGTAGATATTAACCCAGCACCAAGGGTTTTTTTCCCCCCACTCTGTCCAGAAACAAGTTTGCTATCAGTTATGTAGACTAATACCAAGTTTCACAACGTTCTAAGGAAGAGAGAGGAAACAGTATGCCATACTACTTTGGAGCAATCATACATTATTCACTATAGCGAGCTGTTTAATACATTATCCAGTTGTTCTGTTTCTGTTGAGTAGACTCTGATCTCCCTTCCAAATTCACTTAAATCAACTTCTCTATAGAGATCCCTCTCTATGGCAATCTGTCAGAGACAGATCATAGTTTGTCCCATTTATAAAAATCAAAAATCATAATAAACCTGAACATAGAAATAAAAGATTACATCAGAAATAAATTTTCAGTTGTAAGAAGTAGTACAAAGTACGCTTACGTAAGAGTAAACTGAAATAATGCACACTAATAATTACTAAATGCTTACCTTTGCCTCTGGATTCGCTGCCAAAATTTTGGCACCACACTCTACAGAGGCATAGTTATTTCTGTTTTTCTGAACTTTTTTTGTGGAATGCTGCCCACCAACAGTAGAAGGGTGCATTGACTGACCTAGGAAGAAGAAAATATTGCTACTATGACAAACCACACAAAGAAAACAGTATTTTCTCTTTCAGGGAACTTCTGCTCACTGCTTTTATACAATAAATGCTATTGTGTAGCTCTAGTAGAAAAATTAAGTTCCAGGCTGCATTCCAAATTGAGACCATTTCACTATTCAATTAAGATGAATCTGAAGACGAAAGTGGTCTGCATTTAGACCAAACCAATGAATCCTGAACTTACTTTTTTCTTTCTCCACTTCCATTACTTTCTTCTTCCATTCATCAAATGTTGGAATGTCTCCAGGGTCCTTTGGAGTCATCACTGACGTAGGGTCAATTTCTCCTGTTTTCTTATAGTCTTTCTGCAAAGGAACAAGCCACCAACTGAGAATTTTTTTTTTAGTACCAACAATGAAAATAGACAGACTTCAATGTGTTGTTTAAAAAAAATAAAACCAAGCATGTTCTCATCAAGTCAACAGCAGATACATCATTTGAACCCACTTAAAGTTAGTGCTAAGGTAAACTAACAAGCCAATTTTTAAACCAACATGTGATAGTTTCCCCTCAGAATTAGATTCTTTCACTGAGATGCTGGTAATTTTTGTGGCCAATACATTAAGTACAACACAAGCATTCTGTCTCCAATATTCTGCTTTTCATTCAAGCTTTTGGCTTCTCTCCCTCCTAAGGGGAAAAATATTTCCCTGTAGCAGAGATCTTCAATTATGAATGTTGGTCATAACAATTCCAGAGGTCTCCCCCTTGCAGTTCCCGAATATCTCGAATAACAGCACAATTAAACATTTATGAATATTTGATTTAATGTTTCATGATCAAAGAAATTCTGCTTTGGACTTGCCTGACAAAGCAGCACCCCTTTTACATTAACCATATGCTATATCAACTTCTCCTTTGCACATACATTTCTAGTGCACCACCATATGAGCAAAAAGCTTTTCTAAACATTTCAGGTGTAGAGGTTATTTTGTGACAAGATTTTACAGGTAGCTTCCAGAATGACTGCTTTGTAGGTTGACATTTTCTTCACACTTAAAGCAAGAATTATTTCACATATAGTTCTATAGCTGAGATGCACATATTTGGATAGAAATGACAACAGAAATCTTCACATGACTAGACTGCAACAGAACTTTAGATGGGGTGTACCCAAAAATATATGCCCACAAATATTTAGAAGTGAGAGGACCTTAAACCTTGTATCTTCCTCTCCCAAAAAAGTTCAGGACATAAGATCCTCCTTGGACTACGACTTTGGTAAGACAAAACACTGATGAAGCAATGCCAAATCATGGACTTGCTTAATTAAGACATCAAGCAAACAGCATAATTATTTAAACTGCAGTCTTTAAAGCATTAGGTTAAAGAAAATCTTGGTAAGCTCTTTACTGAGGGGATACAAGAACTGCTTACCTCCCTTTTTAAGTTCTCTGAGGCATTCAGAGCAGATTTCTGCTCATCTGTCCCCTTTTCAGCTGCTGAAACTTTTGACTCAAACTCAGATTTTGTCTTCTTCCCCTTGCCATGTGAAGACGATATGTTCTCTATATGTTGACCTGCAAGGCTGAAAGTTTTAAGACTATTAGGACGCACAAAATTATCACATTTTCAGCCATATGCAATACTAGACACACAAATGTGTGGATAAGCAAGTACATGCAAATGTTCACTACAAGGCTAGGACAGAAAATAACACACACTTCAATTATTCAGACTTGCATCCTACTTTAATACTCACCTTTCTGGTGGACTGACAAGAGAGGAAGGCTCGCTCTGAGGGTCAACTTCAAGTGTCCCACCAATATCACAGTCAGGTTCTGACTGCTCAGCTTCACTAGAGCTGATTACAGGGATATCAGCATGGGAATTTTCTACTGCACTGAAGGGAAAGAAATAGCATGCTTTTTACCCTTCTGACAACACAAGTAACCCAGCTAATCAACCGTAACACTAAAGACACTTGAATGTTTTAAAAAACAGTCTTGCAGAAATAATTAAGCAAAGGGGACAGCATTCTCAGCTGTATCCATGCAAGAATGGAATTTCCTTTTCTAGACTGTCTCAAAGGAACACGAAGCTAGCCTCTCCTCTCCTAGAACTCTCAACTAACATCTTACCAAACATTGCAAAGGATAATTTATCATCATCACTACAAATTAAGGACAGCTTCAGAGTTACCCAACTGCCAGTAATTTAGTCTTGGGTTTCTTTCCTTTGAAAGAGTGAGACCATCACTAAAAGCTCCTAACATTCTCAAGTCATTGGGCAGCAGTCAGAACAGAACTTGGCTAAAACTACAGGAGAAAAGGGGTGGCACAACAACAGATAGAGCCAGCCATACTTCCTTCCTGTAGATTTTTATTTTTCTTCCTAGTGTAATAAAAATGAGGTAACCAAATAGACCATTATCCAAGTTGCATCAAGAGCCTGAACTAGCTAACCCACCTACTGCTTTACTTCCTCTCTCCCAAAAGGCTGAGCACACTGCTCCAGACAAATCCCAAGGCAAAAACTGGGACAAAAGCCTCCCTATATGTTCTTTAGGGACAATGGAATGAATGTGGAGGGGAAAACAGACAAACAACTTTCCATTGATAACTCCTATGACTGTCCTCACTTCTCCAGCACAGGGATGCCCTTCATACTGATCTAGAAGGTTATAAACCACATTTAAGTAAAAGCTTTATTCTGCCTCCTAAATTTCAGCATAAGCTTTCTACAACATCAGCAGCATTAACTAGGTTAATCCAATATCATTACACAAAAACATGATCAGCATGTTGCCAACTTAAAAGGGGATCTTTTTGATTCTCTAACTACTACAATTATCAACAGAAGCAACTGCAACAAAACCAGGGAAACAATTTTAGTACTTTTCATATGATAAGGTTCCCACAGTATAGAACAAAAATCTCACAGGTATTCAACACTTTTTGCTAGGTAGCAAAATTTAACAAGCACTTGGAATACATGAATTTAGCAGCTACAAACAGGCAGTAGTTTCTCTGAACGCCCCAAAATGCAGTTTAGCTCTGCATGTAACACAGAGTTACTGACTGAAGTAAGGTTGACCAATACATTTAAAATTTAAAACCTCCACATGTTCTTGATCTCAGTGGATAGATGACAGCATAAATAATTACCAACTGAATAAAATATGGGACAGGTATGGACTTACAATACCCTGACGTCAGGATATACCTGACTGGCCTCAAGTAACTAATTCTGGCACAAGGCAAGTAGCGCAAGCCTAAAAGCTTTAGTTCTCCCTCTCCTTTGAGTACTTTCATTTGTTAGTGGCTTTGCCTTAATTTTTGAAGTGCATTATGAAGTTCAATTTGCAATACATCTGTTTTCATTTGCAGCCAGAAGAGGGGCTCAGATTATTTTTCAAGAAGTTTTCTATCCAGAACTAATCTGGGGAAAAGCTACAATCAACACCATACTAAAAAAAGATTCATTACAAGGTAAAAATAGTTTGGAATGACAACAGTAAGATTTACAATACATTACACAAACAAATCAGTACAGTAGTCAACAAAACCTATAAAAAGAAGACAGATGAAGTTACATTCCATTCTTGCTTCATAATAACTTCAAATGTGGGAAGCTGGATTTTTGAAGACTTGCAATTGAAGACACCTATCAAGTATCATAAAATGCTTCCATGTTAGCCCTAGCAGACAAGGCAATATCAGTCAGACAAGATTTCCCAACCTTTTCTATGGTAAAGAAACTAAACTGGGTAAACAAGAAAAACTGGACTCAAAAAAAATTAAAACACTAAAAGGGAAGTAGGCTTCTCTTTAATGTGTTGGATTTTGAAAATATTGAAAATATTCATGAAAATATCATGAAAATATCAGATCTTTATCAGCAGACACTCAGAAGAATATATTCCCCTTAGCACACAGTAAAACACCAGGAGAATCCTGTCGAAGTACCTAAAAGTATACACAGATGAATTCCCATACTACAGTTCATATTTGATAGCTCAGCATTACATAAAAAAATGTAAACCAAAAGTAAGCACAACAACTCTTGAAGACTGCGGGCAGCAGAGGTAGTTCTGCAATACACTAAGCACCAGAATTAAAAACTGGCTTGGTTGAATTTATACTAAGACTTGCTATTCCATCAAAAGTTTCTTAATATCAGAAGTTATTTAAGACTGCTCTGTTCTAAATTCTGGATTAAAATTCTGCAAAGTTCTTCCTTTACAAAAATCGGAGGCAGTCACTGAAGCAGCACTGACATCACAGATGCGATTTGTGAAATCCTAATGGCAAAGACCTGAGGGCTTTTATAGTACATATTATCTAGCACATAAGACACTGGATTTTCTCCTGCCAAAAGCAGGATCTTGGAACTGCTAATGGCAATAATATGACCTTTCATAGAAGTACACAACTCTTAACCCACACACAATGAGTAAGCAGTGGCATGTTCCATTAGCACTGACACCATAAACCAAAAGTACAGCAAAATCATTGTGTAGCAGTCTTGCCTTATCCTTACTGCACCCGAAGAAGTAATCCTTTTAACATCATCACAATTAAGTGACATTCTCTCAAAGACTAAGACAATAAAAAACTTACTCGGGCTGTGAGACTGGAGGTATCTCTGAGGTAGGTGAACTGGAAATGTTTTCAGTGATTGCAATTATGCTAGAAGAAGCTTCATTTAAATCTACTGAAGATGGAGTCTCAGCTTCAGGCTGGCTTGCTTCACTCGTTTCTGTAGTCTGTGAAAACATTACAAATGAATATATGTTTTTCAAAACTTCAATAGGAAAAATATTCATATAACAACAACATCTTGTACAGAGATTTAACTGTCCAGTAGTTCTTGAACCTGAAAATCAGACAGCAAAACACGTAAATAAAATTTTTTCTTCATAAACATAGATTGGCATTCAGTGCTACTGAATTCTTTGGGGTAGTTGTAACACTCTTCCATAGTCTGCAATTAACAGTGAAAAAATATTAATTGGAGAAAATGTGCAACAGCTTCCTTAACCATGCATTTCAATAGAGACAGCTGCAAGAAAACAAGCTTGAGTATTTCAACAACTGAAATAAATGGTTCTATTTGCACATTCCATTACAATAAAATTTACATTTACCATTTTCATCTTAAGCTTAATTTTGAGAACAGCTGTCAATTTTATCACTCCAAGGGAGGTCTGAAATGATTTAGAAGTCTATTCCACTTTGCAACAGAATAAAGATATAAATCACTTAGCACTTCTGAGAGCGTAGTAGTCTTGAGTCTTATTTAATTCTAGGTCTTCAATTTTTATAAGCCCTTGCAAAGCATAATCCAAATAAGGCTAAATCTGGAAGAGTACATAACCACCAAAACAGGCCAGATTATCTCTTGCAACAATAGAAACTACTATTAAACAAAAGCCTCTTATCAATAGCTGGATTACTCTTCAGACATCCATACATGCAACATCCAATTTTAATTTATCTTGAAAGATTTATTTAGTACCTATAAATATTACATTGCTCATATTAGTTATGCACATAGGAAGTGCAAGACCTGTCAGCTCACAGATTCTCTCCTTCTCTGGAAGGATCAGTCTGACAGCAACCCTGTATGCAAGTAAAACACACTAGTTGGTTACTATGGGCTTTAGATAACCAAAATATAGACTCTGAAATCCAAGAAGCATTTGAAGAGTATGCGGAGACAGTGAATGAAGTCTTGCCTGGTCAGATTTTGTAAAGTCATCAGGTAGCTCTTCTGTAGAGTAACTCCGTGTACTTGAGTCTGTGTGATCAGGCTCCAGCCTGGGACCAGCCTCTTCCCCCTGGTGTATTAAAGGTAAGCCAAGAGTAAGGATGCAGAAACATGGGCCTTCTGCTCTAGTAAGGGGAGTTACCTTTGATACAGACTGCATACAACTTTTACAAAAAACAAAATATCAACAAAAATTTAAGCTACATTAATCTTCAGAGTCACTGCCCACATATTGAAATCTCTTCTGTAAAAGGATTACAGCAAGTTAAAACAATTCAGTTCAATTTTTACAGGAAAGACCATTTAAACATTGTTTTATATCATTCAGTTTGTGCACTACAGAAAGTTAATCATTCTGCTGTGACTTCCCATGCTGACAAATTCCACTTTATCTCCTTGCTGCTCAAAACAGAAGCAGCAAAGAAAATCCTATCCTAAAATGATTTGCAACAGATAACCATTAAAAACTAACACCTGGAATATTTCAGCTGTAGCAGTCTCACCAGCAGAACTAGAATAATTTCACAAGTCTGCTTTAACCCTTTTGTTGTAAAAGAAAGAGTTGCTTTAAAGATTTACAATCAAGTGCAGTGAATTCACAAAGAAAAAAAGAATACACAAATAAGTTTTAAAAACATGAGACTGAAGAACTAACAAGAATTTACTGGCTGCTCAAACTTTCTAAGTTGTGACTACAACATATGCAATTTATTTTTGAGCAATACTTTAATACAGCAAAAAATCTGGCAGAAATTTACAAACACCTAGTTTTATAAGGGCTATGTAAAATCCTGAGGTCAAATACTGGAAGTGCTAGTGTTCAGATCCAAAAATGGGCTGCTATGCTATACAAGATGACATGACCATAATAATTTGAGAGACTTAAAGCACACATTGGGAGAGTAGGATGTACAAATCTGAGCAGGCAAATCTTAAGAGACAACAGCTAAGCAACACTTTCCCCCAAATATTATTAGCTGACATCCTAGTCCCCAAGATTAAAAAGCATCAATGCCTTGAAAAGACAAGTGAACTAAGAAAACTGATCAAGAGCTGCAAGGCTGCTCTTTCTGAGTAGGAGAGCTCCAGCAGCCTAGTTAGGAGTAAACACATGCTTAGGACTTCTCATACACCCGAGAGATTTTTTTTATTTAATGAGTAAAAAGTAATGTATGAGCTTTCACATCTTTGGGTTTAAGTTGAAAAATCTGCTTAACAATGCAGCCAGGTTAATAGAATGAAGGGAAGAATGTTGCAAAAGAGTATGAACACACACCCCCCAGTGGCTTCCCAGTCTCAAAGCTTACTTACATTTCCATTTTTATTACATCAGTCAAACTCGAGCAGGACTTCCTTCAGGCAGCCCAAAGAACAGAACTGAACACTTTTTTGCCAGCTTGTGTGGCCAAATAATACAGCTACACTAAATGTTAAAATGCTTAAGAAACCTGTAATATCTTAATTTTTTTCTAGTCAGACAGCTCTCCGCTTGAGACAGCTAGAATGTTCGGCACATTTTCCAGGTTTAATGTGGCACATAACACTTTCTTGGAATGAAGAACATGATTATCACTACTACTGACTGATTGAGAAAATGAGACGACCAATAGCATCAACCCATGCTTATCACAGGACTGATTCTTTACCTGTGTAACTAAATACATCACATTATCATGACGTTCTGATGACTCAACAGTTTGGGAACTCACTATGAAACTGCAATATGCAGAAACCTGTAATGAGTTAGGGTGGGACAACTGCACTCAATTTAACCAAAAGTGCTGAGTAATGTAAATGAGAAAAGGACAGAACTTTTTCTATTAGTGTTTCACACATGGATTTTAGCTTTAGTACTTTATTAAACACAAGAAAAACAAAGTGATAAGTACTGAATTAATAAAATAATCTTAAATATTTAATTTAAGGTAGCAATCATTTGTGCACTGTGTTTTTGACATAGATGCAAGTGGCATACTTTGGCCTAAACTCATCCAGGCCATCACTTCTTATCATGGTCTCTACAGACCCAAAGACTGTCCTCAACAACCACTTCTTCTAACATCTGACACCCAAATAAAAAATACAAATAAAAAAACAAACAAATGCCACCATTACTAACTTCAGTATTTGTTTCCCCCTCCCAAAATGTCCAGCTGCATTGTCACATAACTGCAACACACTTCAAGCAAAGGAAAATAAAAACTTGGGAAGTTAACATCACAGTTCACAGTACATTAAACATTCTGGCCAAGAAGACTTATGAATCAACGTGTATGAATTTTTTTTTTAATTTAATATCAAGTCAGACTGAGTAACTAGTTAATTATTTATTCAGCATACCTTTTCCTGGACATTTTCATCATCATTTGCCAGGGCACAAGCATCACCTGAAACATATTGCACTGCCGATGAAAGACTGTCTTTACAAAAGACATGCCAAATAGGAAGGCTATTTAAAAAAAAGGAAAAAAAAGTCAGTCTTGATTTAAAATGAATAAATGATATTTAAAAAATTCCCTCAGCATTGTCTCCCTCAATCTTTTTTCAGTTGTTCTCATGAGGTGCCTAAAATATAAGAACATGCACGTACATTTCATAGATACTCATTTATCAAAACTATTTGACTTAAAGTTAAGAAATTAGTAACAGAAAACGCAAAACAAATTTACTACTTCCAGAAGACAAAAGTATCAGAGAAACAGTTTTTGGGGTGATGCAATGTCAAAATGGAAGCTGACGCAAATTACTTAAGTTACTGCAAATTAGAAAGAATTTGAAGCAACTCTTATCTTTTGCAATATAGTAATGGGATATTTCTAACAATGATTATTACTAAGCAAAAACTAAAGCCACAGATTGAAAAATTAAAGCTCCTTGTTGCCCTGTACAGATGGTACCTCAAAATTCTGTATGGTCAGCATCATAAAGTATATTAAGACATTAGAGAAAACTAGACTATTAAACAAAAGGTCCATATAAAAAAACAATGAAAATGTAGAAACAAATGGCAAACCAGGTCCTGGCTTCAGCCGCAACCTCCATAGATATTTGTTTTAGACTTTCAGTTCTGAATAGTTTTCTTTCTCTGTTGAAGTGTATTTATTTCCATAGAAAAGCAGCCAACACCTATACAAACACTTCCACCAGAACAGCATCTTTTTTTGCCGATAGTTCACAGCCCAGTAACAGCCTGGATAACATCTAAACAACAAACCTTTAGGCTTGGAGGTCAAAAGGCCAGCAAAGGTCTCCTTGCAGACTTTAAGTACACAGAAAAATGCTATGCAAACTGCACTTTCAGGGAAGTTTGACAATACTTGAACATCAGTGTCTTCTGCCACTTCAAAGCCAAACACTTCTCTGAGAAATACTGTTTACACAACAGCCAGGTGATCAGTATAACCCCATGTAATTCAGACAAACATCACCGCACCCTGAAAAAGAGAGAGTCTTCCTCCTCCTCCTAAAAGGAGACAGGTCTATATCAAGCCTTCAAGCATAGAAGAAATCTGGATACAGCAACATTCTCCCCTAAGTTTTGAAAACTAAACCAGAACCTTAATGGTCAGTCATAATAGCAAGACTATTAGTAGGTCAGGGTTCACTTACACAACCAGGATCAGCCTAGTGTCTAGAATCAGAATTACCACTTGTCTTAAAATCTTGAAGATTATCTTTATCAGAAAATATACACAGTGTAGATTCCTTCACCAAGAAGGAACCCATGCTGCAATACACCACAGTCAAGTACTAAATTTCAGAAACACTTCCATGCATATATATGCATGCATAGACACGCACACAAAGGGAGCACCACTACTCCAGGTTATAGGGCTTTTGTTGTAGAGCTATAAACCTGTTGCTCCTCTTGTACCCACATCAGTAAAGTGTGTTAAGGTACTAGCTGCTCTAAATCCAGGCCTCTAACACCCAAAAAGGCAAAAGACAGAAGACTAAGAACTTGTGAATATGACATACTATTCTGGAGATGGGCAAATAAGGTGTCCCAGGTCTGTCTCGGCCCCACTGTACCTCAGTACTCCTCTGATCTTTGGGTTAACAGCTTTCTTCTAAACTAAATGGAAGTCCTCAAGTCAAGCAGAAACAGCTGCAGTTACAGCCAACTGAAGCTCTGAATGTAAGGGTATGAAAATATTTATACCCACTCCTATACGTGGTTATAAAGCCTCGCATCTCAGTTAAGTTGAAAATGAGGCACATGCATTCTCACATCTTAAATTTCCATCCCACCATATAGTTACTCATCCGTTAAGTTTTGCATCGAAACTCTGGTCTTGTCCCAACCATAGGATGTACATTTAAAGCCTGCAATGAAATGTTGCAGACTTTGATGGCCTTACTGCCTAGCTCTCACTTAGAAAAATTAGTTATGCAGATACTTAGTTATTTTTCTGATAATTGGTTCCAATCATTTCATAGGGAAATTTCCTCATGCTTTTAATTCTAGTACCTCTGGTCTCTCCTTAGAGTTATGACTCCCTTTTCTTCACAACAGAAAGATCAAAAAAATATATAAAGCATACTGTAGCTCATTCCAGCCCCCTTTTACACATGCACATAAATGTTATTTCCTGTTTTGCTCACACTATAGAGGGGATCTTTGGTGAACTGTACAGAGCAACATTAAGTTCCTTAACACAGAAAAAGAAAGGCATCATTGACTGTGAATCAGCATTTTAAACCACAAGGCTTATTTTCACAACCACATTAACTACTCTAGCACTTGCAGTCACAAAAAGCACTTAACACAAAAGGCATACACTTCTTGCCTTAATATATTGATACTTTTAATGCAACATATCATGCTTTATTACATCATGAGTGCAGCTTTTAGAAGAATGCAGTCTGACAGCTCAGATTTAAGCTATTCTGACACAATCAGCGTATAACATACAATTTGCTTATTTTCAGAATTTTTTTGCAGTCTATTCCCTAATTCAGACATGATGCCTCAAGTCTTCCAAGAACCCTTTAAGCAAGGGAGGGGACTGAGAATTCATTTTGTACACAGGTGGGTGCACGCATGCACCCACAGGACAACCGGAATGCTATCACAACACAGGATGCAGCAACAGAATGTATCCTTCAGCTGCTGCCATCAAACTCTGACAAAGCATCAAGATCCACAAAACACAAGGCTACATGAGAACAGACATTCTGGGAGAAGTTAATCACCTTATCAGGACCACTGCTACTCTTTCTTAGGTCTCTCAGCATTCTGCATATTCATTCAACAGGCTTCTTCAGTGACAGGATAAATTACATAGCTCATAATGAAAAAACATGTGCCAAAGGGCATAGCAACTCTGTCAAGCATTGCAGAAAGACGAGAAACATGAAAATGTACATGTTAATTTACAGGAAAGAAAATTCTTGAGTTTAGTAAACCTGCACAGTACATCCAGTGAAGGCATATCAGCTTCTGCATCTGCATATATTAATAGAACCTTCCCTTTCTCGTGACAAAAGAGTTGTATTCTAATGCTGACTTGGAAGCGAACAGATCTAATGCCCAAATGGTACTGGAGATTAGTCACTAGATATGTCTCAGGTACAAGGTGTATTTTTATGCTGTTACATCATTTGAAGATACAAGAGATTGTTCCAAACACACAGCCAACAGATAGTGACTTGCAAAAGTTTTTTGTAGTTCAATTTTTGCTGTGTATGACTGAAAACAGATGATGCTGTTAAATCTCAAAGAAGAAACTTCTTAGATTCTTATATTATCATCATTAAAGTAGTTTCAAAGCTATTTTCTCTAATAAAGCACTAGTTTTCCAGCTTGATCTGCACAAACCCAGAAGTAAAAGCTGCAAGCCCAGACACAGAAGTGGGTGTGTAGGTGTATGTGCCATCTTTACCCTTCACAAGGCAGCCACATACTGTGTTTCTCTACTGAAGCAGAAAGTCTGCTCATCCCTATCTGAATGGTATGGTACACTTACTGCTGTACAATTAGCTATGGCCTACTGATGGCTGCTTGGTTTTTGAAAACAAATGTGCTGCAATTAGAGGTGCAGGTGCTTTTGAAATTACAATGTAGGTTTCATGTGAAAGACTGTCCAGTGCTAATTTGGCTCAAACCCTTTAATTTTAAGGTAGGCTGCAAGAAGACTATCAGAGATGGTAAAGCTACAGATAACTGTTTTGACAAACATAAAAATCAAGCAAAAAGTAAACAACTGGTAAGAAAAATTAATCATACAAGTTACAGCTGACAAAAATCCAAACTAGCAAAATCTGAAGATGAGTTTTTTCACAATTTGATCTTCCCAGAGGAAAAAAAAAAACACCCTAAGCTTTTCCTTTGCAAAGACTTTCTATGAAAACACTGACGCTCACGCAAGATTCAGTTCAAACACATCTATCCTCTAAATGATTCAAGAGTTTTCTTAAGTTCTCCACAAAAAAAGAGACCTACTTCTGGAGATACAAAAGTGAAGCAGTTCAAAAGAGTTTACAGTTGACACCTGCGAGACAGTAATTTTAAGCAACAGAAAAATAAAAGGAAGCTATCGCCCATGTACCAATTGCCAAGCCCTCCTTGAATGTCCAAGAAACAGCCGTCCATGGAAAAATCACTGGCATTTTCTGCACCTCTGAGGCTTGAGTTACCAACAGGTGCAGATGTGCCAATGATGTGCCTCTTAGCCAGCAGCAAAGAGGGAGAATAAAGATGTCACTACTGAAAATATTCATAGGATCAGCTCAGAATAGGCCTGTGCAAGACAAGGTGAGTTTAGGCCCTAGAGAGCCCCCAAAGCAGGCCTGTGAATGGGAGAAAGGCACCTATTTGGTGGTTGAAGCTTACTGCATTGGTTACAGAATAATTTGGTTTTGATTAATCAGTTAAAAGTAGTTGTGACAGGGTAAGGAAAGTAGAAAAATACCTTCTGCTTTGAACAAATCTTACAGGTCTGTGACTGCCATCACTAGCCTGTCAAAAAGAAAGAAGACTCTAAGAACAAGCTCAGCAGATTCCACAATCAGACACTCAAGTCAGCAGAAATCTGCCTTCCAGCCACTGGTAATGAAGAAAAAACAGCAAAAGGAGGGAACCTTCACCCCCCCCCCCCTCCAGTAATTTAATGGAATCAATCTTTCTCTCAGAACAGTTCGGCAAGAGAGACATGCATTTAAAAGGGCCTGCAGAACAAAGTAAATCTCTCAGAAAATGAAGACTGGGCTTTTAGGACAGTGACATTATTTCAACTAGACAGGAGGGGAGCTACCTGCAAGGCACTGACTGCTTTAGCACAATCTCGCCAGACACAATGCTCATTTCTGCATGTGAAGTGGAAATGAGCCTTGATAAATGCAATGAAGTGCCATTAAAAAAACTACACCAAACACAGCATTCATTTAGAAGCCATTTACTACCACAGAAGAGCAGCATGCATTACTAAGATAATTTTAAAAGTTATGATGGACCTTTAAGGGAGAAAAAGAGCTGTTAATATCTACAGATCTAAATTAAGCAAGGATGCTGATAGCAAGACACTAATACCATCTATTTCCTACAACTATCCACTAACTTGATTCATGTACTAAAAACATCCCAACCCCCCCAAAAATTGAGCTTTTCTGCAAATCCTATACCAATCCATTGTATTTTGTAATTGATTTAGGTTAATATCTTGCCTACTCTTTGCAAAGGAAACGCTCTCCAAACTGTCTCCTAATGGAATGCAACACAAACAAGGCTTAACTTCACTTATTCAGAGGAGCCCAACACAAAGATACTTCTGACAATGCAGAATTTCATTGCTCGAGACAATAAGATTCCAGCCATCAGTTTAAATATACAGCTTTCAGCATTTTAAATGCATTAGCATGCAAAGGCTGCCAAGTAAGGTCACAGTTGCACCATATCCTTTATCAGATTTACCCAATTTACTGCCTGAAAGAGTAGTCCTCCATCCTACCTTCAGCCACATATTTCCCTGAACTCCCAATGTTATCTTGAGTTTATTGACAAATGCCAGTAACTCGGGGGGGGGGGGGGGGGGGGGGTGGGGTTGGGTGGGTGTGTCGGCGTAAATAAAAAAAAAAAAAAAAGAGGGGCGAGGAGACCACATGTCAAACTGTTCTGTGGCTGCACCT
>JANIJG010005591.1:0-21281 GCA_024611175.1 Megaceryle torquata
TAGACCTGCTGGCCACACTATTCCTGATACAAGCCAAGATGCCATTGGCCTTCCATGCCACCTGGGCACACTGCTGAATCATGTTCAACCAGTTGCCAACCAGTACTCCCAGGTCCCTCTCTGCCAGGGAGTGTCTGACCATAAGAAGTGTCTGTAAATCCTCTCTAGAGTACATCTCCCAAACGTCTAATTTCTCCGGGAGGAATCAACCTATGGAGAGATTATCATGGTCCATAAATACAGTGAAAGCCTATATTACTAGCCTATATTACTAGCCTATTTCTAGAGACCTGAAATGATAGCAAATAAATTTCCATACAGGTGATACAGGCTTTTCTGGTACACCTTTCAACTTCTAAATCTCATTAAACAAATGCTTAAATAAACTTATTAAAGGGAAGGCAATGCCTAATGAAAGCACTATGCTAAACTGTTTGATCCTAGAGACCTTGAAATCTGGTGGAGACTCTACCATTTCTACTGAACTATGTTCCTCACCCACGATGACCTCTGAGTTGTGCCCAGCAGATGTTCGGTAAAACAATAGCTGGTTTAGGCCAAAGCTGCACCAGGAACTGCTGTAGCAATTTTTTGGTAAGAATGATTGAATTCCAGTGCCCAGCACTGTTTCCTGGCCATATTTAATTTGTTAGTGTAGAGATAGCTTTAAGGTGCAATTCATCTCCTCCCAATATAGACATCAGATGTAGATTGTTTCTCAAGCTGTGACATGTGGACCATTTGTTGATCTGTAAGACATCACAAGGTGATTTCACTGTTGTTTTGAAGCAAATTCAAAAGCTTTTGCATACAAATACACACACACATATTTCCAGGCATGCAAGCAAGAAAACAAAATGGGGAAAAATAAAGTCACTGTAAACTTTTCCCAGAGTAGCTGAATTTTATTCAGATATAAATGAAAACCATCACAGCAACTCCATACTAGATGATTCTTGGCATAATTTCAAAAAATTTATCTGGAAGTAGGGTTAAAAAGAGTTGAGGAACAGCATGCTAGATGACCTGCCAGACTCATGACTATATTCTGTTTGAAAGTATATGCAGATACATCACCTTGGGTGGGAGCTGGTTTTATGACTCTAATAAATCCAGGTAGTTCTCCCATGTATTTATGTGTAGAGTGAGAGAGAAGCAGGATACAGGTAGTGATGAGTATCATCAGGGTGTTGAACTGGCAATGAACAGTACACTGGTACCATGATAGATCTACTGTTTCAAGTATGTATTGCATCAAACCTCCACATTTTATCACTCTTTCATCTGTGATACTCGATGCTTAGTCATGTTCCTCATTCTGTGCTACCCAACAAACCTCCACATTTTATCAGTTACTCTTTCATATGTGGTAGTCTTGATGCTTAGTCATGTTCCTCATTCTGTTCTACCCAATTGCCCTCAGTTTCTGACCCACACCTCTGTCCCTGTCTCACACTAGGGCACTGTTGTTTCTTTGAGGTCTCTGCTGCCCTTCTCCCCTTCTCTAACCAGATTCTGCTGTGGACCAGAAGCCGGGATCAGGAGATAGTAGTGGAGATCATGAGCCCAAATGTGTTCTCATATTCATAGTTCTCATATTGTAGGAAGGTAAGTGAAGAACATAAAGTCCTGGGATAGCAGCTGGGGGATAAAGAGATTTTTAAGGGTCAGGAGGATCATAGCTGGAAACTCAGAACCTTTTTGCACTGTTGTTTCCATCACAGACCGCCATATACACGTCCTAGTCCCTTTCAAGATCCAGATGGCTGAGGGATGGGAATTAGAGATGGAAAAGTGACACACAATGTCCTCCAACATACCACTGCTGCTTCCACAGATAGAAAAAACATCATGGTTCAATAGTATCTTGATACTTTTTAAGATCTCTGCTGGGAAGGGTTTAAATGTGGTCATTTCATGTTAAATTTGGATTCAGCTGACATACGTGATGTGAGATATCTCCTGATACACCCATGTACCACATTTCTCGTGTCTGCATTGATAAGTTTGTTAAAGGCTCACATAGACATTTAACTTTATATGAATTAATCCTTTTGTGGTCTGTTCCAATTTAATCTGAAATTTCTATTACCTAATTTGGCCATCAACCAGTTTGTCTATGCCACATAATAGGGTTTTGTACAAAATGGATTTTTCGGTGTGTTAGGAATGTCATGTTTTAATCAATGTCTCTTTGAATGTTAAATTTAATGAAGGCTGTAAGTGAGAGACTATAAATGCACAAAGTGCTACCATGGAAACCAGAGCAGGATCTGCTGAGTACCCTACACTGTTAACACAGTGCAACACAGACCCACACACACGGCAGAGGACTCTCAAAGCATTTTCAGCAGTTAGATCAAGATTTTTTGAAGTTTGGAGCAGAGAGATGGATACTACTTTGGTGGGAGATTGTAGTCTGGCCACAGTGTTGTAACAGTAAGGGGGTCGCTGGTGGAGTCACCCACTAAACTGGCACATGTTGTGTGATTTGATATACTACTAACATAGAACTCGTTTAGCATAACTTAGCATTAGTAGCTAAATTTACTGAAGCCTTAGTCTGCAAGCTGTGAACTTTCCCCTAGATATGTTGAACTTTTACCTAGTCAAGTAAAAGACGGCCCCAGAGCCAGGTCAAGCTGGAAGATAAGGAAGCTACACTCATTAACAGAAGCTGCAACCCCAGAAGAAGAAACATCTCACCTAGAGACAATGAAGGGACCTAATGAAGGGTGGGAAGACACTAAACCCTAATATTACTACTGGTCCAAGCTGTCATGTAAGGGGTGGAGAGTTTAGATTGTAAGGGTATAATTGCCCAGGGATTTCTTTGTTTGAGGTCCCTCTTTAGAGGCACTCAGCTTGAGGTGTAGTGCTATTAATGAAAAGTCCTTTTCTAGAGGAATCTATCTTTTGGCTAATGGACTGAGTGGAAACCTAGAGTTGAGCCCTTTTAGGATGGCTGGCATGCACAATTTCCCTAACAGTTTGATGACCCAGTTAGGACTCTACGCAACCATCAGCTGACTGTCTTGTCTCCAAATACCTGACTGCCAGCATAGGGTGAGTTCACCTTGGACCTTTGGGGAAAAGAGGCACTGACCAGTAAGTGCTAAAATTCCACTACTAAATTCTAGATATTCTGGGTCCAAGTTGCTTTGAAGTCCCACCTCAGGAGTCTGAGTAGGTTCAAGTCCCACCTGGGAAGGATGCTCTAAGTATTTTGGATCTGAATGGGTTTGAGTCTTCTCTTGGAAGCATGTTAGGAGAGGTATGCGCAGTCTGATCAGTGTAAGGTGCATGAATTTGGCAGCTGGGTCCAAGTGGGGTCACTTCCCTCCTCAGAAGGAAAATTGGAGGAAAATAGACAGCACTGCAGATCTATTGAAAAAAATAAACAACAGTGTTGAGAATGGAAGACTGGCCAGTACTTAGAGGAGTGGGGTATGGCCCCTAATTTTAAAAAGTGATTACACTCCAGAAAATTTTTAAAAGTTAAAAACCTCAGCAAATGGATTACTAATAAGTATGGGATAACTGTACATAAGACCACAATAAAGGGGATGGATGAAAATATGTACAAAAACCTTGAGGAAGAACTTTAGCTGCAGCAATTGTAAATAATTTAACCAAAACACCTGCAGAGCCAGTCTCTGCACCACCCTATACACTTCTTCCTGTATCTCTTGTTGATCCCCCCCCCAGCTGCCACTACTTCTCCTGGGCTTTACCCTGTGGTTTCTGTTATCCCTAATCCTTTTACAATGCAGCCAGTAGTGGGAGATATGTGTATGTGTGTATGTGTGAAATGTTCCTCCTCCACCTCCAGTGTTACAACCAACACCCCTGGAACCCTGCAGATTTGCTTATGTGGGGAAATCAAATGCTTAGGTTAAGGGAAGATGCAGGCCAATGCTCATAATTATTTTCCATTTTTTGTTTGAGATATGATCCATCCTGGACTGATACTGAACTATTGCTGAGGAAGAGGAGCAGAATAAATAGTTGAAAAGAATGTGGAACTGACCCTACAGACAATGGGAAATCAGACTGGTTGGCCTCAAGTTGTTCCTTATTGGGACTGTAATAATCAAACAGATAGAGATAATTGCCAAACAATGGTTGGAGATCTGATTAATGTGATTAGAGCTTTCAAGGAGATAATAGGAAATTGAACTAAAGTACAGGAATGTAGACATGGGCCAGAGAAATGCCCCAGCGACTACTGTGAGATTACAACAGGCTTTGCTGACATACATGGGAATGACTCTCCGAAGTTTTAATAATGAATTTGCAGCAAGTGTGTGGACTAAGCCACCACTGACATCTGCAACTATTTTAAGGATCACATGCTGGGGTGGCAAGGAGAAAATTTGAAAGTTATTGTATTACCTGGAGGTTCTAGATTTGTGCAATATGTAAATAATTTATTACTCATCAGCAAGACATAAAAAAGATTGTTTGAAAGATACTATTTGTCTACATACTGCTTTAGCAAAAAAAAAATAAAATCACCATCCATCTCTTTCTGAGCTTCACCTGTGTTGTCAGGAACTAAATTATGGAGGATTTATATTAATGGAAGGACAAAGATTAGGAGACCCAGAATGGGTCCAGGTTATTGTAGAAATGGCATTAACAAAGAAACAACAGCAAGGAATTTTAGACACAGTAGGATGCTGCAGACCTTGCAGACTGTGGCTGGTGGAGTTAAGTAAATCATTGATAGAACCTACCAAGGCAGAGGAAACAGAGGAGACTATGCATTGGGGTCCAGAGAAGGAAAAGACTTCACAGACTATAAAAGGAGCTTTAGCTTCTGCTCCAGCACTTGGATAGCTGAATTACTTAAAGTCCTTTGAACTATTTGTGCATGAGAACAAAGGAGTAGCCATCAGTCTTTACTCAAAAGTTCTGTCCACACTGCTGCACTTTGTTGTATTACTCAACTTAACTGGATATTGCAGAGATGCAGAATAATTCCTATGTTAAAGTGAAAACAACAATACCATATATCATAAAAAGGAGTGGACTATTGGTTCTGGGTCCCCCAATAACTGTGTATATCCTTCATGAAGTAGAACTGATTCTTAAACAACATGCTACACAGACATAGTCCCCACAAAGAGCACATTGTTATGAGTTAACAATGTTCAAATGTGGATAATATTACTTTGAAAAGATGTAATGTTTTGAATCCAGCAATTTTACTGTCTGTTCTCTCTGAAGGTGAGCCACATCAGGATTGTGCTGAGGTGGTGTTAGAGTCCAGCTGACAATGGGAAATCTGTGAGATCAACCTCTAGAGAACTTGGATCTAACCCTTTTCACCAATATATCTTCATACTATGTGAGTGGAAAATGACACACAGGCTATGCAGTGGTGAGAAACTTAGACGTACTTGAAACAGAACCTCTACAACCCTCAGTGAGTACCCAAGGGGATGAATTAAATGAATTAGCAAGAACAGCCCGGTGGAAATGTTATCAGTGAGTAACTATTTATAATGATTCTAAATATACTTTTGGAGTGTGTCATGAAATGGCTATGCTATGGAGAGAACAAGAGTTCCTTACCTCAGTGGAAAAGAATATTTCTAATGGAACTAAAATCCAAATGCTGTTGGAAGCTACTGAGCTTCCAAGGAAAATTGCTGTAGTACACTGTCCAGCTCATACCAAAGGCTCCACTGAAATTGAAAGAAATAATAAAATTACTCAAACTTGTAGTAAGAAAGGTTTAAAATGTCCTGAAGTTTTAGGAATAGTGCTATGGGATATTGTAAATACCCCTTGACAACCTCTAGAGTTGTCATCAACAGGAAAAGTCTTTGGCAGACACTTACTTATACTCAGGACCTTTGTCCCCACTAGGACCAGCCTCTCAGAGGGACATGAATGGCTTACCAAATTTGTATTGGTAATACAAAGACATTACAAGAAAATAGGGCACAAGCCCAATGGTCTCAAGCAATAGCAGCTGGAATGCAAGTATATGATACCTGGTCTGAAGACACGATAATAATAAAAGTACAGTCTTGCAAAATGAAGTTGGACCATAAATGGGAGAGTCCATATACTGTGCTATTAACTTCCTATTTTTTTTTGTAAAAGGTACAGAGAAAGAGAATTAGATTCATCACTCTCATGTTAAATGAATTTCTAAGAAATATCAGCTAAATGAATAACTGCCTTGAATGTAGAACCCCATGAATCATGAATCATAGTTGGCTTCAGTTATTCTGTAAAAATTTTGGTCCATGCCATCCTAGAACATGTACCAATAATTGTTTTAAAGATCATTGGGAATATTATCAACAGGTTTGGAGTCAGGGAAGTATAACTAAGAAAGGTACCTCTGCACACATAAACTAGTGCTACGCATGCAGACTACACCAGCCACTAACAGAAGAGCTTTGCAGTAATACAGGGTATTGATTATTTGGGAATAACATCCAGATGAATTACACGCATCCATAGTGCTCATCCTGTTCACCTCTAGTCATATAGGCTTTATATTGATTATATATGAGAACTTGTGATATTGATACTCTTGATACTCCTTAGATCCACATTAGCACTACTGTTTTTTATCCAGAATGGGTGGTAATCCTAATAGAACATAAACTCCCATGGCTTCTTCCATTATTTTACTTTTTATTAACAGTACAGCACCTAACTCCAACCTGGCTATTGTCTGTATACAAATAACAGAGGACAAAATAAAATGCTGTCTCAAAACTGAATGGCTTTAGATTTATTTCTAGCCAGTCAAGGGGGCATATGTGTAGCTATTGATATTTCTATTTCTATGTCAATAACACAGGTAAAGGTGCTGACTCTTCAATCTTTAATTTTCAGT
This sequence comes from Megaceryle torquata, assembly GCA_024611175.1. Classification (NCBI taxonomy): domain Eukaryota; kingdom Metazoa; phylum Chordata; class Aves; order Coraciiformes; family Cerylidae; genus Megaceryle; species Megaceryle torquata. The sequence continues at coordinate 6,866 of JANIJG010005591.1, forward strand.
CTACACCTAGGCACCTCAGAAGATTGATGGGAAACAGTGTTGAGCCATTGGGAATTTAATTCCTGGTTATCAAGCCTACTAGCCACTCTTAACAAGATTTTCGTTCCTGTAGTTTTTATGCTCTTATTCCTTTGATGGTTTTCTCTATGTGTTCATACTTGTTTAAGCAACATGACACTTAGTACCATGCAAAGGTATAGATGTACCCTTCTTGATGACCCTTTATTAGGCAGGTATGCCTGCAGAAACAAAAGGGACTGTTGTGTGATTTTATATACTATTATATAGAACTCGTTTAGCATAACTTAGCATTAGTAGCTAAATTTACTGAAGCCTTAGTCTGCAAGCTGTGAACTTTCCCCTAGATATGTTGAACTTTTACCTAGTCAAGTAAAAGACGGCCCCAGAGCCAGGTCAAGCTGGAAGATAAGGAAGCTACACTCATTAACAGAAGCTGCAACCCCAGAAGAAGAAACATCTCACCTAGAGACAATGAAGGGACCTAATGAAGGGTGGGAAGACACTAAACCCTAATATTACTACTGGTCCAAGCTGTCATGTAAGGGGTGGAGAGTTTAGATTGTAAGGGTATAATTGCCCAGGGATTTCTTTGTTTGAGGTCCCTCTTTAGAGGCACTCAGCTTGAGGTGTAGTGCTATTAATGAAAAGTCCTTTTCTAGAGGAATCTATCTTTTGGCTAATGGACTGAGTGGAAACCTAGAGTTGACCCCTTTTAGGATGGCTGGCATGCACAATTTTCCATAACACACAGAAGGACCCTCACTGTGTCCTCTTGGCCTCAAGCTGTACAGTCCTGACTGCATTTAGAGGAGATGAGAGTTCAGAAAAAAAACTCAGAGGCCCTACAAAGATCTGGACATGCAACACCCTGAAGCTGCAGTTTCTGACTTTCTGGATTGATCCTCTTCTAAGAAGTGTTTAGGGCCTGCAGGATAGAGAGTGTAAGACTTGTGATCCAGAAGATCCTGTTGATGAGAAGAAAGCCATTCTGGCAATCTGGAGTGTACCTCTGACCACTGCAGTGAACACTGCTAAGGACCCAGGTGCTCTTTGCTATCACTGTGCAGTTGATGTTCTTTCACTGATATGTATTGAAGATTATTAGCTCCTGAGAAGTGTACCTCATCCTCATCCCAGGCATCCATGGAGTGTCCACAGAAAGCTGGTACAATGACTTAGAGGAACTGAGGAGCAAAGATGGATTCCTACAAAGAAAGCACAGACTGGCTTTTTTTCCTGCTTATTCTGAATGACAAAGTGTTAGGACATCTTTCTAGGTTATTAAAATTAAAGAGGTTTTCAAAGTGCACTTATTCATTGTTTTTTTGTGTTTCATTTCCTTATTGCAGTTTCTTATGGCTCAGAAAATAAAATTACATTGAAAGCTCTTTGGGGCAGGGATCATTATTATATTTATTTTCAGTGCAGCATGATCTCAGTTCTTGCATAAATCTTGTAGTCATTTTTGTGCTATATGTGCAGTAATAATAGCCAGGACTGTCTACTAAGTGTTGCTTATTGCATGTGTTCATTCCCCCCTTGATGCTCCTGGGCTTGCACTAAGCTCTTTTATTCAGTCCTCGGCAGTAAATCCAATCCCAATTAAAAAAAAAGGTTTTATTGTAACTTCCAGAAATACTGGTAACATTACTTTCTTTAGGATGTGGATTATTTAATACATTTCAGCTTACAGGGAAATGAGCCTTCGACTTCCAAGTGTGTAAAGCAGCAGAGTGAAAGTGGGCATATTTCAAACAGACGTGCATGCTCTCTCAAGTTCACTCTCCCTTGGCTCTCAGCCACAATTTTAAAGCAATTTGCCCTAATCTGCCATATGGTTTTCTTTCTTTGCATTTTATAAAACTGCAGAGCTAAGTGAATGTGCCTCTTCGACAGCACTGACACAAGCCTGATTTAATTTAAACTTCCGTATTAACATACCAACGAAATCAGGGCTGCAGCCTTAGAGGGAAACTTCAGTGCTGTGCACAACTAGAGCTGTAATTATTTTCCAAGTGGTACTAGCCTACAGCCCTTAAACTGGTTCTTCCTTATGATTATTATTTCTAGAGGTCAACCCAAAAGAACATCAAGTCTGCTCAGCAGCATGTGATCCCCACTCCCTTCCCTGGATCAAATCAGGCCTCCAGTAAGACATTCTTCAAGCCTGAAATCACTTCCAAACAGCAGACATTCTTAGCAAATCTGATTCATCATGTGGAAGATCTATATGCCTGCTGTATGAAAAGCATCTCTGACAGAGATTTCCAGCAAGCCCTGCCAGTGAATCCTTTAATTCAAGAAGTCCGTGCAGTACACTTTTATATCACAGATGGCTCCAGGACTCAGAAATTATTTCCTTAAATAGGCTTTCACACTGGGCTTCTCTACATATTTTACTTTGGAATTTTTAGCCTCTAACAAGAGTGTGACATGGTTCATTAAACATGCTCATTGTGAATTTTAAGCACACAAGTTGCCCCATAATCTGTGATGGGGACTGTTCCTCTGCCTGATGCCCACGTATACTCATCTGCACACTCATTTATTCACCTTGCTGGATCAGTTGTAATGTGCATTGCAGGGTACCCATCTATCATGGGTTCCTAGCTCCATAGCAGTGTATTTGGCCTTTGTCATGGACACAACATAGCTCAACTGCTTCACTAAAGTATAATGCAAAGAACAATTCCAGAAAGAGGCAGTACATGATGCAGCCCTCCCTCTTCCATAACAGCCAGTGCGCCAGTGCTTGACTTCAGAGGGTACTGAATCACAGCACTGCCACTCAGGACTGGGAGACAGGCAAAAAAAGGAATTCTTACCTTTTGACTTAAAAGTTCTGAAGGCAAGGATTATTTCCAAAGTTAACAGGAAAAAAATCCAAGTGTTTAATAACTGGGAAAAATTCTAGCTACCTGGACAAGATTTTACTTACACTATTTATCTCACTTCAAAGTGGAGGCATCCATGCTATTTTGTTTTACTCAAATAGGCTTTCAAATTTGGAATCTTTATTAAAAAACTTTCACTCACATATTTCTCAGCCCTCCACAGTCAGTCTTTCCCATAATGAACATCTTTGTCAGCTGTTGTATTTTTATATAATACAGAAATTATATGTTTACCAGATCTCAGAACATTTGTGGCAGATTTTACTAGTTTTTGCATTTGCATTTTGTTTTTGTATTTAACTTTTATTGAAAGCACAAGTTAATATTGTGCTTCCCAGGATCTGAACATTCTCTTTGATGTTAAAAACAAAACAAAACAAATCAAAAAAACAAAACAAAACCAACCAACAACAACAAAAAACCACCAAAACCAAACAACCAACCAAAAAAAAAACAAAGCCAAAAACACCAAACAAAAAAACCCAACAACCAAAAAACAAAAGAAAACAAAACAAAAAAACCCCAAACCAAACTAAACCAAAACCAGCAAAAAGTTGTCGTTAAAATTATTTGTACACAGGACACATGTAAACCTTACCCTCTCATCCTAAATGGTGGTCCTCCACAAATCACTGAAGGAGTGATTAGTTGCTGTGGCTGCCTTGCATGCAGACAGCACAGCACAGCGTGTCATGCCATGGGGATCTGAGCCCTCTTTGGGTTCACCATTGAAATGAATGGTTTGTCCAGCCCAGATAGGGCTGCTTCTTAAAAAAAAAAAAGATAATTTCTACCCCATAGAAATTCTAAACTCTTGGAGAAAAAAAAAATTCTTCTGAAATCAGAATAATATCTCTGATTTCTACTTGCTTAAAGAATGCAAATTAAAAAAAAAAAAAAGGTAATTGAAAGGGAACATTTCTAAGCAGTTTATCTTCACTATTATTTGTCACTGAAAATATGACAAAATATGTTTCTTCAAAGGGTTTATCTCCTGGAGATAAACCAGTGTTATAAATTCCTAAATAAGCATTTTAAAAATTGTAACACAACATTTTAAATAAAATCAATACAATAAAAACAGCTCAATCTGACAGCTCAAGTATTCAAAAAACCTTACACGATCACATATACCTGCTCAGTTACATCATTGTCTAAACCCCCAGCTCTGTGGGCCAAAATGTCCTCAGATTGAGAAGGGCACTAGAACCAGGTCTTCATTTCTTGGCAGAGTGCTCTAGGCACTTGGGCTTTGATATTAATGGAGGACAGGTGTTACAGGCTGCCACAGTGGGTTAACCTTGTTCACTGACTCTTTGCAGTGAGAATGGACAAGGGAGTACTCCACATAAATGGAGTCACCCAGTACCATCCCAATCAGGTACCTCTGTTCTAGTAAGGAGTGAGGATATGGAAGTTCCTGCTCTGGGGCTCTAGTTTGGCTCTGGGCATGTGAGTAGAGGTTCACCCTGCAGAAGCATGGTGTCTTCAGAGAAGAGTACACTACACAACAGACTTGGAAGTGCCAGTGAATATATCTATGCTTTGTAACACTTGTGGTGCAGCAGTCCCTAAACTGAGGCTGCCCTAAGTCAATAGATCCATAGCTCTCAGCAAAGTGCTGTACAAACTTGCCAAACCAAACCATCATCATGTGATTCTGCACAGATACAGCTACAGATCTCTTTAGAGGCCATTTCATCTCTAGTCCAATTCCATGGTTGATCCCTGTGAAGACAGCATACATGGCTGAACACAAAATGAAAACATGGACTTAAACTCCTTACTGACTAGACAAGAAGAACAGCACTCTATCCTGAGGTAAAATGGCACCTACATGATAAACACAAAACCAGTAAACTAGATGATCTATTTTTATATGTAGATTGTGATGTTGGAGAGAGTTAGAACAGTTTTAGGTCAGAAAAGAGTTAGTTTGCTTGTTTATTATGCTCTTCACCAATGAGGTGGAGCACATTAACACTCTGGTTTAATAAGATTCATACTTACCTTTAAACCCTCAGTAGCTCCATCAAGGTGATTGAATCTAACCTTTTTAATTCCAGTCATATACTTAAACCTCTGTTGAGTCAAAGTCTGGAGGAAATGAAAGAGTCAACAACGTCTACTAAAATAAAGACAAAGGGCATTTTTGAGTATCTACATACAGTGTTTAAATATCTCATCAGACAAGTAATTCTTTGATGTCTCAAACTAACAAGGCTTGGAAACACAGCTGGTGATGTTTTCAGCCTAGAGCAAAGAAACACTCTCATGTTGTTTCAAAAAAAAAGTAGAATCAGTATCAGAACACAACAGATTTCAACCTCTGTTGAGGATGAGGGACACTAGAAATTATAAGATGTAAAATTAACAATAATATTTATTATCATGTAATCACCTACTGCTCTATCTTATTGTTATATAAAATGTGGCCAAGGAGCAAGTTCCAGCACTGGAGAAGTCATCTTCCCTGCCATTTCACTGCTAGCACACCTTCTAACACAGCTTGGCCCATGCCAAAAGCTCTCTTCGAAAGAGTCCTTCAAGTCTTAGTCATCAAGCACTTCAGGAGACCATCCTCTGTAGGCTATATGACTCAGGTTTTTCCTCCTTCCACCTTCCACTGTCATGCACAACCACCCAGGAAGACTTCGCATCCTTAACACCCCTGCATGCCATCATGCCACATCCCAGGATGTGCAAAACAAATGCTGGTTTCATGGTACAAAGTGAGCACTCTTTCACAGCAGAACTACACATTATTTCAGGTATTTTGAACAGAAAAATATGCATTATAGCTCTAGGATCACTTCACGGGACTTAGAGGACACTCAGGGCCAAGGCCTGCACACTATGAACACAAACAGATTGTGCCATTTTCTAGAACATGGTGCAGATAGATACAGTCAGGAGAAGCAGTAGGGTCTCAGTCATTTGATATTTTGGTTTGCCTGACATGAAAGAGATAAATAGTAATAGAACTAAGGAGCATAAGAAGATTCCAAGCTCCTATCAAACTTGTGTAATATATGTTAACCAAGAATGAGAACCAACTTAAGACTTAACCAATGTTATTTACTAATTTTTAAAGCCTTGTACTGAAGAAGATACTTGTTTCCCTTTACATTTCAGAAACAGTAAAAATATTGGTGCTTTTGTCTGGGCAATAAGAAGAAAGGAACAACAAAAAAAATGATTCCCTGTCTGATGGTGGTGCTGGACTTTTTTAGATGCAGCAGAAATTATTTTTTAAATCTAATTGAGGAAATGGAAAATCCCAAGAAAACACAAGGTATGAGCCAAAACAGTCCAAGCAGGTTTTCATTTGTCAATCAGGGGCCAAATTAGGCCCTGTTAAGTCACTGTATTGTATGAGCTTCAGGTCCAACACAATATGGGTATTTTTGCGTCTGTTGCTGTGCTAGACATGGGCTGCTAACTAATCAGTAAAATAATTTTTCATATATGGACTAAGTCATAAGTATTCCTATATAATGCAGAAAATGTTCTTGAACTGGGTCCATAAACAATAAACAATTTCTTAATGATCTGACATTTAACAGAATTATTGAACATGTTTTTATCAATTTATTAGTCCAAAAGGGCAAGCAAAGGCCAAAGATTAAAGTCTTAAACGTGTCACAAGAGAAGTTTTTATAGAATGGACCAGGGATGACTAAACAGGATGTGTTCCTTTCCTCACCAAGGAATCTTGACCTTACATTTTGCCCTCCAATATCGAATACTCTGTTCACCTGTTTGTACTTAATTTTGATTTGGGTTTTCCTCAGTCCCACCTGTTGGAGCAGATTCATTTTCCAATAAAGATTTAAATATGGTCTGAGTCAACAGGAATGCCTTGTGTACAAGAGTGGGTCTGGGGACTTGCCTAAGAAACTGCCTCATAGTGCAAGATGATACATACTAAAGCCTTCTGCTTTAAAGCCTTCAACATCCCTCAAAAAGAGGAAATTCAGTTAAGAACTTCAAAACTAACAGACGAAAGGTAACTGATTCCTTATTCAGCAGTTTTGCTAATGTAGCACATCAAAGTTGTTTTTCCAGCCAAAACTATGTCATGAATTTGACCTAAATTTTTTAATAGTTTTGGGACAACCAGAATTGCATTTTTCCTCAAATAAACTATTAATCAGAAAGAAAATTACTGCTCTTGTCACAGAACACCAGCTGCCTACCCATTCAAAAAAAAAAAAAAAGCTTTAAAATCAAAAGAAGCAAAATTAAAAGTGTTAGAGTATCTCTTAACAGTCACAGAAGGCATGTAAAAAGAATAAAGTAAAAAAAGAAAAGAAGCAGGAAAGCAAAAGAAACATAGAACAGTATGGGATAATTGTAAAACTCAAGAGGTTATTCAACTGAACAGTTATCTTTCAGAAAATGGAAATACAGCCAAATGAAGCCACAAAAAAAAATGTGTAAACTACAGCTTGTAAAATGGGTGTTGGGAATTAAGGCTGGGTTGTGAAATACATGAACTTAAGTAAGTGAGCCCTATTATCTCAAACATACCCTGCACAGCAGAGCTCTAGAGGGCTAAGAAGGAATGTGAACAGCAAGCAGAAAACAAGAACAAAAGACAAATTATGCAAATGTATCAGATTTGGGAAGCTGAGTTTGTTGCCTCCTCAACAACTTGAATAACAGTGTTTAAATACAACTTTCTTTTTGTAGAAAGCACCACTTTTGAAGCAGACCTTCCAAATGCTTTCCCATCTGTTTGAACAAATGCGATAATGAGGAGATTATGCTGCAAGCTTTAAAAAAACCCCACATTATTTGTCCATACTAGGAAACACAAAGCAGGTAAAGGTTGTATCAGTCACTGTACTCCAAATGAGCATAATCCCAAATATCCTTTCTTTTCTTAACTCTGTTTTGCATCCTAAGAGAAAAGCACTACCAATTTAAGTTTGACCAATTTAGGTTTGAAGGAAGAACACTGCAAAACAGATCACTTACAACTCTGCTCTGCAGGAGTATCTTAAGCAACTATAAAAATGAACTATGCCTAGAAAAGGACTCAACAATTAGAAGAATTAATTTCCCTTAATGCGAGATGATAATGCAAGATGTGCCTGAAAACCTAGGCATTTTATTTAGTTGTGCATTCAAAATTGAAAGAGGTTTTTAACTTTGTGCAAGAGCGAGAAGAATGCAAGTTGTGCTGTACAAGCCTGACAAAAGCAATCCCGAGCAGTGAGCCTGTCACCTTCCACATCATCTCACTAGAAAGGGGCATGTCAGTTTAGCTGCTGAAGTGCAAGCTGAACTCTAAACCTCTGGCCTTTGTGTCCTGACTCTGTTCCAGTGTAATTTTAAAGCAATTCCAGTAGAAGTGACTAGACTTATCAGTGTATGAAACAGGGATGAGTAGTCAGAATCCATCCAGGACCGATTCCTGTACTTCTGCTATTATTATTCTCAGTGCAGGTGAGATCAAGAAAAGGTCAGGAGAATGGTCAGAACAGGAGTTGTGAGATCTTCCAAAGTAGCCTGAGGAAACTTTATATGCAATATTGGGATCAAAATAATAAGATGTGTGAAAGCATTCACATAAATGCAGCAATATGGCTGTATCATTACAAACCTTTGATACAACATCCTACACCAGAGGCACAATGTAGTCTTTTTGAAGCTGGACAGAGTAAGAAGTCCAAGCTTTCTAAATTTCTTTCAGACTCTTCAGCATCCTCAATTTTCTCAGGTAAAAGAGAGTGGGGATTGTGATTCACTGATACCTATTTCCTAGATAAACTGAAAGAAAGTTAAGAGGAAAGAACTACATTTTTATGTATAAAGAAATAACAGTGTGTCAGAATATTAAGTATATTCTCTCTGAAAGTTTTCTGTTGGTGGCATTTAACTCCATCCATCCATCCATCCATCCATCCATCCATCCATCCATCCATCCATCCATCCATCCCTCCCAAATTTCCAGACGCTCAGCAGTTCCCCTGGAGCAGCAAATCTAACCAGGTTTCTTTTTGAGAATCCCCTAAAATTCCAGAGAAATGGTGACTCCAGGCAAATCAGCCATACGTGTGTGTCTGGAACACATCACACATACCACGTATGTACCAAGCAGATGGCCTTTACTGTATGGTAAATCTGAAGTCCTCCTAATGCATCAGATTTACTACCCATATGCAGAACAGCTCTGCAATGTTCATGGGCACAGTGCTTCCTAGGATGATCAGTGCTTCCAAGTGCTCTCCAAAGAGCCACACCACTTTTTTTATTTTTTTTCCTGGGAAATCCCTGACAAAAGTCCCTCAGTCTCCCTTCTCTTTTTATTCAGGTAATGGAGATTTGACAGTAGTTTGTTAGAAAGATCTTTATCCTGTGGAGGCAGACATAGAGGAAAGCCAAAATGGAACCAGAGGTAGTAATACTGCTTACATTGTTTCTGGCTTCAGGAGCTAGGAGCAGATCAGATGTTCACCAAGCTCCCCTGCCTTCCCACACATGTGTGGGACAGTTTGTTTACTGTTTGTTTCAGCATATTGCTGAATTTTATGAGTCAATACATTTAATATCCAGAAATGTACACTTCAGCAGGAAGAACTTCACTTTAGAGCTGAAAGGCATGCATCCTGTCAATAAAGATAATATTATCACAATAGATATTGCAGTGAAATATATACCTTCTTAATGATTTCTTGCTGGCCTCTGGACTGAATTTCTGTAATTTCTCTCCTCATGCTCACCATCTATTTTCTTCTACTGCTATCAGGCAACACCATGCTTAATAGAAATCTTCTGCCTCTCTGTTAGCAAGTAATGGCTATGTTCAATCTGGCATGCATTGAGTATAAAGAAGCTGAGAGAGTGCTTTTTCAATGTTTAGGTAAACGTTTCCTCTTTGATCCAACATCTGCCCTTTCTGCTGCTCACACTGCTAATCGATGCAGATCTAGCAGAGGGATGGGAGACATTTATAGGGTTTCCTGTTATGGAGTAATTTTAGGAGCATCATTTTCCTCTGCTTGCTTTTTGCCTTCAGCAGCAACAATCCAATTCTTTGTGTTCGATGGGAAGCCAATTCTTTGTGTCACCCTTTCCTTCTAGTTCTCCCTGAAGGCTATAGAAAGACAGATCATGAATAACCAAGCAATGAAATCATAAAATAGTCCCAGTAACTGTTATCTTTCCAAGAACAGTGAAGGCATTAAAGTTCTGAAACCTTTTTTCTTGAAGCTAAGATTGCAGCTAGAACAGGAAATGGCACAACATAAATTCAATTTTTGACAATTATTATAACATGAAAGGGAAATAGTATAAATCACCGATGTCAAGCACTCTGTTCATTGGCTACATCAAGCACATTTGAGCTATTTTTCTAGTTCCTGTGACAGATTCAGATTTTGCACCACACATGCTTTCATTTTTTAAAATACATATTTCATTTTTTAATGCTTCTGAAAAAGAGCTTCTGAATATGCACTGAGTAGAAACTAGTGGAAGTTCCTGCATAGTTGTCTTTTTTAAACTGAAGAAAACAAAGTTTGTTATATTTGAAGAGACAAAGTCTACCCCTGTTCATTTCAGTGGGTGTTAGCACGATATTTTTTGTGGTTGGTGTTGAAATGTTTATCAGAAATTAATTTTAAGGAAAGATATGTTGCAAATTGTTTTCTGTTTGTTGGGGTTTTTGTGTGTGTGTGTGGTTTATTTGTTTGTTTGTGGTTTTTTGTTTATTTTGTTTTTGTTTGTTTGTTTGTTTTTAATAATTAAAAAGTGCATACTCTTTGAGGAAAAGGAAATAAAAAATATGCACATCTATAAAGCATACCACCTAAGTCTGACAAAAACACCCATGCAATTTTAGTCATCAGTGGTGTAGGTGTGAAGCTTAAACAACTGATGAGAAATATACCCATCTGGGAAACCATAAGAAAAAAGCTCTGATGAATTCTACACCCAGCTGCATACAACCTTGACCCATAGAGTCTCCTGGGAGTATCCCAGTTTTAGTCACTTCAGAGGGTGTAGTGTAGTATTTGAGAATAAATAAAAGTTGCATAAAATGCATTTTGGCTTTTCATATTAATGAAAACATTGAATTGAATTGTTATAAATACAAATATGATCAGCTTGATATTTTTCATAGATGAGTTTTATTTTTCAGCAATAACCATTTGGTCAGATATTTTAATCACTTCTCATGTAAACTTTAAGCACATGTTTAATGCAGTTGCTGTTGGAGACAGAATACTGCTCTGATAGACTTTTAAACCAAAAGCTAGGACCATGCTTTTCTTATCCTGGAAGAACTGCCATATGAAGAAGGGCTGAGAAAACTGTGTTTGTTCAGCCTTGAGAAGAGAAGGCTTAGAGGATATCTTATTACCATATACCAGTACCTAAAAGGTGTCTACCTTTTAGGAGAGTCCCTTTTTACAAGGAATCACATGGAAAAGCAAGGGGTAATAGGTACAAGTTACTCCTGGGGATATTCTGATTGGTCTCCAGAAGAAAATTTTTCACCATGAGATCAATTAGACACTGGAATAATCTTCCAAAGGAAGTGGTGGGTTCCCCTACATTGGACAGTTTTAAGACTCAGTTTAACTGGGTGCTGGGCTATCTCATTTAAACTATATATATAGTTTACCTTAAAAGGCTGGATTAGATGATCCTTGACATCACTTCAAACCTAGGATACTATGATTTTATGATTCTATAGTTATATTCTAATACATTACACTTTACTGATTGCTTTCCATACTTCTAGTGTGGAAAGAAGGGGAGATATGTTCTTATGAGGTACTCAGAAATGTAGTATTTTGAAACATACTATACTTTCAACAAAGTAATTCAAGAAATGTGGAGCTGTGAAATCTAAGAAAAAGATGGACTTTAAGAAAAGGACATATCCTAGGGAAAGGGATATTATATTATAGAAACAAGTTCAAGAATCTAAGAGTTATATCTTCACATACTATTCCTAAATAAGCTTTGAAGTACATTGCTTTACTTCTTACTCCTGCCTTGAAAAAGTCAATGATATCTTGTGAATATTTCTATTTTTAAACTGTAACTTACTGCATAATATATATAATATGGACACCATAGAAAATACTAAAGCTCTTTTAAGTTTTGTGTATGTCTATAATTCAGTATTACACAGGAAGAGAGCTTCAGCAGAATCTTGACTTTCAACATAAAAGAAATATTTATCAGATTTTTTTGTACCATTATCATAGGATTTTTTTCAGGTTTTCTTTAAGAATATTAAATTACATTTAAAATTGTGACATGGATTTATTGCTGTCTAGATAGTACCACTGTATAATAAAATATTCACATATAAATTTAACATCTATTGAAAACTAAGACTCTAAAACATTTCTTATAGTTCAGTAGAAATACATATGATGGTTTACAGGTTGGTTACAAATCAGTAATACTTACTTACATGTATATATGGTCATAAATGCAGCCCTATTGTCAGGTAGTTAACAGCAGCTACAAGGGGAGTAGTCAACCTATATACAGTTCCTCCTAAGAAATAATTTTATTGGTCTCAGCTCCCAGCTAGAAACAGGGAAAACTAAACCAGAAAGTCTCTAGGTTTACTTAAAAAGCTGAACTTTCTTCAGTCTCCATCTCTCTGAGACTGTACATGAGCAAGGAAATCTTTCTTCAGGAGAAGGAGCAGTCATGAATCCAGGAAAGCAGACCAGCACAATGGATATGAAATAAAGAATCAGATAGAAAGAAGAAGTAAAGAGTCAAATAGAGCCTCCCATCCACCGATGCAATAGTAGTTAATTTAACACTTATCCTCTTCACTGTGAGCTGTACTGTTTCAAATTTATAAAACTGATAATAATTTCTTACACTCAGCTTACCCTGTTATCACAGCAGAGTGGTTAAAGCATCTTATTATAGATCCAGAAAACTCCTAGTTATGTTAGTTTAGCAGATACTAGGTCATTTGGTAGGAAAATGGAAGACAGATTAACCATCACTTTCTTTTAACTGCTCCTGGTTACAGGAGTAAAGCTTTCTTCAATTATAATTTTTATGGATCCTATTTTATCTGGATTTATGCAAGAAGGTATTAAATTTTTGTTTTGTTTTGTTTGGTTTGGTTTTTTTTTGGTTTTTTTTTTTTTTTTTTTTGTGTTAATGAAGGAGTACCTCCAAGAGACAGGTGAGTAGCATTCAGAAATACACATAAGATTCCCTCCTTTACATGTTCGCACTGTGTTTAACCTAGAGACTCCCATGGTGGAGGATGATGTTTCTCCTTGGAAATTTTGCTTTCAGCCCCTTGAAACCTGTTGAAATATGCTACTGGAATTTAAAGCCACAGAGATGCCTTTAAAATTACATTCCCTGTGGCAAACTGGAGCATTAAATCAATAGGTCTATTTAAATGTTCACTGTTCTATCAAGGATGCTTTCCCAGAATATCACAGAGTTACTGAGGAGAAAATGCACGTAAATAAATCCTGCTATGGTGAAATTCAGGCCTGGCTGATGTCAAGGAAAAGTCTGACACTGGATGTAAAAGACCAGGATTTCACCCTTAATCATACCACCCCCCTCCCCAGAGGAGATGGTATTGTCATTATTTATTTATGTAGTGCCATTAGTGTGCTAGGCACATCAGACAGGCTCCTTGGTTGCTGCAAAGCAGCAGTGTTCTATTAATTCCCATCCTGCTCCTGTTCTCCAGGGTGTAGTTCTTGCTAACTGGAACAGCTGGTGCAGTCATGGAAATTATGGCAAAATCAAGACCTTAGTGCTAAATTTTCACACTTCCTTATTATCTCTTTTTTTTAAGCCAGAGCTTTTAAGGAAGTCAAAGCAGATCTCAAGAGACATCCTATTTATTTATTTGCATTTTTATGAAATGCAAATGTGTGTTGGGATACTATGCCAGCATTAGTAACCACCCACTGAATAGACATTACAGTAAAGCACTCTGGTAATTATCAAACCTCAATAAAATTCCTATTATAAATATGCAATATGAAAACCAAATCAATGTCCTAGTCTGTCTCAATTGCAATTGCACTGCTTCCACTACTTTATCCTTTTACTAGCAGAAATTATGTCAGTTCAGGAGCAGAGGACTGAATTTCAGAGGTAATGTCCATGAGGCACTTCTGAGAGTCCTTCATGGTCACCAGGTTTGGCTAGAATAGGATGGTGACTTTCATCTGTTTCAGTCTCAGATATTAACCTATTATGAATAAATTACTTCTTGTATGTCCACCTGCTTGTGCTTTAGTTTAGCTATTAAATTTGGCTATTTAATTTTAGCTATGAGATAGCTAAAACTATCTGGATATGAGGAAAAATTTTTTCACTGAAAGGGTTGTCAAGCACTGGAACAGGCTGCCCAGGAAGGTGGTTGATTCACCATCTCTGGACGTGTTTAAAAGATGTATAGATGTGGTGCTTGGGGATATGGCTTAGTGGTGGACTTGGTAGAGTAGGGTTAATGGTTGGACTCAATGATC
>JANIJG010005591.1:21381-56599 GCA_024611175.1 Megaceryle torquata
TAAAAGATGTATAGATGTGGTGCTTGGGGATATGGCTTAGTGGTGGACTTGGTAGAGTAGGGTTAATGGTTGGACGCAATGATCTTAAAGGTCTTTTCCAACCTAGGTGTTTCTATGATTTAATATAATTTCTGGCTGAGGTTTTTTATTATGCTGAACAGCTATCTGGGGCTCTTTATTACTAAAATGAAACAAACAACAAACAACTGTGGCATTTGCAGAAGCAGCTTATTTTTCAGGGTGAAAGCAAATCCCCAGTAATAAAGTAGTCTATCTTACAGAATCCATATGTAAACTTTTAGCGAAAAATATAGCAAGTATTGCAAACACTTATCACACTGGCACCAAGTAACCCAAAGCTAGGGTTTTTTTCTTCAAAACATGAAGTATGGTTTCAAGATCAACTACCTTTTACTCTTATGCTATGAAACATAATCTAGCTCCATCCTGATACAAGGATGAAAGCTCCCTCCTAACCTCCACTTGGTTTTGCTTGTTCTGGTGAATAAGTATAGTAATCACAAGGAAAGGACTTGTGGGGTTTTTTGTGGGTTGTTTTGTCTTATTTTTTTCCCTTGAGGGTAGTTAAACACTGGAATGGATTGTCCAGAAAGAATATGCAGGCTCCGTCCTTGGAGATACTCTAAACATGATTGAGCAAGGTCACAACCAACTTGCTCTAGGTGGTCTTGCTTTGATCAGGGCTCAATGATCTCCAGAAGGTCCTTCTAACAAAATATGCTGAAGTTGTTAGACTAACAGTAAATCACAAAATCAAATGAGCAATCATAACTTCTTTATGCAAAGAAGGCCAGACTAACTTTCTTGTTGAGGTATATTTAACTCAGTTTTCTCAGGGCAAAATTCAGTCTTTATAGTTCACAAAAATGGAGGGCTACTTCTCAGTTGAAATCCCAATGTACTGAAGTACAATCATAGTTAAATATAAGGTAGACTATTTAGTAATATGCAATAATTATTACACACTGAGCAGTGACAAAAAAATGAAAAGCCCAAATCTTAGATGTAGAGAAGGGATTAATTTTTCCTCAAAGCAGGACACATCCAGCAGTTTCTGAATACCTGTTTTCTGGTCCTGAAAGGCTATGTCAGTCTGCTACAGTGCTCAGTGGCCAAGGTGAAAGGAGAATTTGGGCATTGAGTCTAGTTAGTTCTATGTCTTCCTGGGGATCTTTTCAGGGATGACTTCTACCTTTTCTTAAGGAACCAGATCAAATTGACCTAGGTAATTTTTCATAGCCACTGAACCTATGTACCAGATCTACAGTAAATCTCAATTGTTCCTTGATAAGCAGGAGTTCAGACAACCCAGAAGAAAAGAATGCTTTCATTATTCTCTTCTGTAGTTATTTTAGTTTATTTTATTTTCCTATTTTATTTTCGTTTTAACTAATCTTTATTTCCTGCTTCTTAAACCAGATTATTCCTTACTGCAACTCTGTCAAATTAAATGGTGCTAGCCAGGATAACACTTCATTCAGTTATGAGGTTCAAAAGAGGCCCTACACAGCACCTAGTGCAGCACTCTGCAGAAGCTATAGGACTCCGTAACTAATTTCTAGCTCAAACCCAGTAGACCATTGTCTTTGGCATAATCCTTCTTTTAAAATTTCCAATAGTTTAGAAACCATTATTTCTCTCTGCAATTCTTTTTCCGTACCCTTAAAGTGAGAAGAGGGCATTTTAATTTTAGATTTGTTCAAGCTTCAGCTTCCAGCCCTTGCATCTGTTAGATTGGAGAATGCTATGAACGATTTTTATCCTTTAAGCAGGTACTTCAGGTCCTCTCTGTCTTCTGTCAGATACACAAAGCAGGTTAAGCTCCTTATTATGTGGTATTTTTCCTAATTCTTTCATTATTCTTTGAATCCTCCCTTAAACTAATCAACAGGGAAAATCCCGAATCTCTATATTATTCATGAAGTAGAACTGAAACAGTATTTCAGCAGCCATCATATCAGTGCCAAATACAAAATATTACCTACATACTCTATGTACCCCTTCTTAAAGATCAAAGCAATCACATTTCTTTAATGGAAGAATGAAAAATTACTCTTAACACATTTAGTTGACATAACCCAAAGTATTACATTCTGTTCTAAATGGATGCTTAAATACTTTATATAAAATGGGGGAAAGGTGGGGAAATTGGCCAAAGTGCTGATATTTTCAGAACATACTAAAGCCCAGGGTAAAGGGATCTCCACATAGATACCAGATGTGGGTTTAAATTCCTGATCCACAGGTTTACTAGGAATTCCTTCCCAAATTAGCATCAGAAGCTGACAGACATCTGCACAACTCGTGTAGACAGAGCTGTCTTCCTCCATTTCGCCCTCCCCCAAACAAAGTGCTGAATTCTCTTGTACAGAAACTCAGACTCTTTTTATGGTGTTTATGGTGTTTCCCCTGTTCAGCATGCTGCCTCTGAGGACTGAATATACTCTGTACCTCAAGTGTCCCAATGGGTGCCCAGATTCACTTCACTTCAAGCTGTTTTAAAGCATGAGTTTAAGGCAAGCTCCAGGTAAAAACATTATGCTGACTTGGCATAGCCAGGAATGTCATAGTGCATATGAACACACACAAATCTACCATATTTCTATCATAGAAGTCCTGATTTCATGTGTAGCAAGACACTACAGGCCGTGTAGACAAAGGAGTTAAAGGCATCCTCTTGTCATATTCATGTCATATCAGGAAAGTGGAACAGTTGTTTAACCCAGTCTCTGGACTGTCATGCTCTAGACTGCACAGACTGTGAGCTCCATCCTTCACACCTCTGTATTACCTCATGCGTTAGGTTAGGCAGCCCTGCTGCCTAATTCAGAGCTATAAATTCCAGCAGAGATAGGGCATTGCAAACTGGAACCCTGCAGGTCCATTCATTAATCTAACCATAAACCATGGTCCCTAATGCCCAGTCACCCTAAAAATTGCTTTTGAGAACACCCAGAAGACCTATAACAATACCTTGCAGGGTGCAGTGAAAGCAAGAATGTAATTGTGGCTCCTAGATGCTCTTGACCCAGATGTAAATTACATGTGGGTAATAAGAATTACAGCTTACATGAAAGTGACTTCCTCTGTTTGACTTTAATTGTTTTACAGAGATGGATTGCCTAGGAACTTCATTGTTTCTTCAGTAATAGCCATTGGATTTACGACAGATTCCAAGATTTCCTACTTTAAAGAAAGTTCACGAGTGTCTGAACAGTTCTTGGGTTCTCTGCCATGAGATTCATGCAGACCCTTGTATTGTTACTAAGTTTTAAGCCACCTAGCTAATCATTACTGAGCAGCTACAGAAACATGGGGTGTAGTCTGGGTTCATTGCATTAACATTAAATAATTATTTTTGCAACCTATCTGAACAGTGTGCTACTTCAGCGACATAGCCTGCTACACCCACAGTAGCTAGTGCATTTTAGGTATAACTCCCTTTGCCACAGGCACAGTAATGGCTTCAGAATAGACATTCTCTCTGGTGTTATTTTGTAAAGCTAAAAATATTGATGGCCTGATTAGTTTGTTATTATTATTTGCAACAAATCATCAGCTGAGGTAAATAAATGTTGCTCTGTTTAATTCATGGAACAAATATTCTGCAGGGAGATGTGAAAGGTAGGGAATGATTTCTTTTGAAGATAGTGACATGAGCCAAGGATAAAGAACATTCGGTAATACTCTCCTCTACTGTTGCAGGATTGCTTTACTATAAGCACATGACCATGCTCACCTTCCATTAGTTAAGAAAAAAAAAAAGTTTTAATTAAATATGCATTTAATTAAATATACTAAATTTAATTAAATATACTAAAGATTATTTCATATCCCTTAAATGTAGCATTTCTGAACCTCCTTCGATTTATTTAATAACTAATCAGAGTATGAGTCTTTAAAGGTTTGGTTTTGATTCAGTTTCTACCTGGTGAGAAGCAGTAGAAAGGGAAAACTCTCATCTTTGCTCATAGGAGAGAAAAAACTGTAAAATCATGGTGGTATTAACATTGGAATGAGGGTCAGGGGCAGAATAAGAGGTTTGAAACTCCTTTACAAATAACATGAGTCACTTTAAGTTCACTGATCATGATGGACATGCTACATTGCAGTAAGAGTCACTAGGTTGTTTTAGCTGTAAAACAAATCAGAGGTGTTTCTTAATCACACAGTTGACTTCCTCTTCACTGGTGAGTATGAGCTCTCCTCCATGACAGAAGCAATCCACTGCAAAACACAATGTGAAAACTCCTAGCTTAAAACAGTTAAAAAGGTTTAGTCTATCTTCTGAGGTAGTGGCAAAATAGTCTTGTGTAATGTCTTTTAAAAATAGTGTTTCAGTAGTGTGATGGGACTAAGATTTGATGCATGTTTTCTCCTCCGGCACCAGCTTATTTTTTAGCTTTGGGTAAGTAGTTTCAGATGCATTTGCACTAAATGTCAAATCAAAATCAGAGCTATAAGCCATATCCTGCTTCCCATTACAATTATTAAAACACACTCCAATTTGAGCAACTGTGTAAAATGAGCTGTGAAAACTTCTAGTATTACTTGAGATAGCCCATTTAAGAGTTTTACCTGAAGTCTACAGGCATCTTCGGTCTCTCAGAGGTTATAATGCTGCTCCACACCTGAAAATCCATCTTGGGGTATTTGAAATACTTTAGCACTAACATTGAGAGTAGTCTCAGTTCTAATTCTCATTAACAAAATGAGTTGGCAAGTTGCCAAATGGAAGATGCATGTGTCTTTTATAACAAGTGGAGAACTGCTTCAGAATTGCTAGTTTTAATTTTATTTGCTTTTGTTATTTTTAAGGATTTTTCTTCATTTTGCATTGTGTTTCCTTTTTGCCCTTTGGCTTTCTGATGTAATTGGATTTTGTATTGCAGGATGATCAGTGCTGTATCTATTAGGTTATAAGAGGTAGCTATGGAAAAACTGAAGGCATTTTGATACTGTCTAGAGAACCAGTTATATAGACATACCTAAAAAATTAAGCTCAGTTTTTTTAACTGAATAATCTAAAAATGAAGGAAGACAATAAAATGCTTTGAACCTCATCCCCACTTGCTACACAATTAACTGGACTCCTGCATTCAAGGAGTTTCACTGTTCACATCCTTTCATAGGAAAGGAATGTCCATTCTTGAACATGGAATTCTAAGAGAGGTTTCAGGACATGAGAATGAGTTATCAAATAGTCTGTGTTAATTACTCATATTTAACTAATTTGTCTTTATCTTTCCATAACAATTATATACTTCAGTAAGATTCATCCCTGGACATCATTTTAATAGTTTTTTTTAAATTTCGGTTAAGTAAGAATTACAGAGAATGATACTGGATAGAACAGTAATCCCAAAGAAAGAAAAAAATTGAAGAAACTATAGATGAAATTAAGAACTTTAAGGACAATAGCAACCCTCATTATTTTTGTTAGTACTAGGGTTTCACTTTGCCAGCAGTAAGTTTCTTTACTGCCTTCAGCTGAGAAAGCCTGAATCAGATTGTAGAATGAGGACACTTGTGGAGATATTAAAGTATGTACTTAAGCATGCATGGTGGGATATAGGAAGCTGCCAGCTCTAAAGAACTTTAAATTCATAATGAAGTTTCCTGAAAGAGAGAAATCGTCAGCAAGTCTCAAAGGGCCAGTTTCTGTGAGGTTGAATGCGCTCAGTACTCCTACTGAATTAAAAAGTTCAAATTAAAGAGGTGTTTGGGTTTGCTCAGGGGGGCGGTGGGGAGGACGGGACGAGGGACCAGGACATGGGACGACGTGGAGAGAGTGGCATGTAACAGTGAGAATAATTTAACCATTGGAGGCCTAAGGATGTGGCAAATTCTTAGTTTTGCAGTGCTTCAGGTGTCCCTAAAAGGTAGTGTGAATCAGAATGAAGCTGTATATGTAACAAAGGTATCATTGGTTGAAGATGGGTGCAGTGACTCATACAGGAGACCAGAGCAGGTCACTGAAATCAGTGCTTGAATCATGCACTCAGCATCTTACAGGGAAGGAGCAAAATGTGCAACTGATCTGATCTAAATTTATCTACATGTGATTTTGTTATCTAGATTAAATTATTCATCCTCATTCCTAGAGTCAATGGAGGGAGATAGTAAGATAAGGTGCCTTCAGGAGGTGTCTGTTTTGCTCCACTGACTCTACAGGAAGATCAGGATTTACATTGATTACATCAATTAACTTGTAAATGGCAAAACTAATTCAATCATCTCTGCTTATGTCAAACTAACCTTTTGGTCCTTTTCAGTTATTGAATGATGATTTACATTCTCGGTTCTTCCTGTCTGGGCCTGTTGGGACTCTCTAGCTTTACTCCTGATTTATATTGCCTAAGAAAAAACAGAACCTCTCCTTCCGCGTTTGCTAAAATGGCTAATGGTTTTCATCCATGAATACAATATACATTTGTACAAATGGGAGAAAAGACTAGATATATAGATACAAACTACTGAAATATTTGGCTTATTTGCATAGAGTTCGACACCTAATTTTTACTGTTTACAATCTTATATTATTTATAACATAAAAATAGGAAGATTAGACTTCAGTAATATACATTGTGCTCAATAGAGGATCTGGTTTTTGTTAATTAGGTACCTGACAGAAAAAGGAACATAGATATTTTTGTTAGGATAAACACATCCTTTAAGAAAGGCCTATTCTTCTCTTATGCAAGCATCTACTGTAGACCTACTCTATATGGCTGTCATGAAAGGATAATTCATTTCACAACACCTGACCTACATTAGCAAATAGCAGCTAATTTTAATAAATTCAGAAATACATAAGGAAGTGTAAAATATGTATTACACAATTTGTTACAGACCATGAAAGATCTATTGGGTTTTGTCCTTAGATGTCGAATTTGTAAAAGAACATACAATACTGTTAAGCAGCTTCATTTTCTGAATTTAAGTGATCATATTTTGTACTTAATAGGAGTACTCTGGTACACAAAATTACTCTCATGAGCAAGTTTTTGCACTACTATTTCTGTTTCAAAGCTGGAGAACTTAATCATGTGGGCAGCCAGTGCCAGTTGCCCATATGTAACTAACCAAAATAAGTAATATGTTGTCCTGCTATTGTACATGTAGAATGTCTGAGAAAAATAAAGCCAAATTTAGAAATAAAGGGGAAAACGAACAAACAAACACACAACAACCTTACTCTGCTAGATCTGGACCTACAGGACAAATTAATCTCTTAAAAAACTCCCCACACAATTAGAGTGGTGCATTTTGGCCCTTCACAAATGATTTTCATGGGTAGGAGGATTCTTCTGCTAGTGGCTTCACCTTCACTTGCATCATTTCTCCATGGGGAATAGCCAGGAAGCACTGAAATCAGTAATGCACATATATCAAACCACCTAAGGTGCTGCCCTAATTTATCTGAGGTTTATTTTCAATTAAAAACAGATGGAGTTTTGTTGCTTTATTTTGCCTGTCTTCTAGACACCTTCCTCTTCTCTCCTAAGAAGGATAGATTTATTTTAGACAATTTAATTAAAAGACAAGATTGCTGCTCCCTCAGTTGCAGTATGTCTATACTGGGTATAAAGCTGATCCTAAGTATACAAAGAAAATCAAGTTCAGATACTCCTTTTTGTTGATTGTGCAAAATGAATGAGGAAAGTGCTTAACACAGGCTGACCCACCCAGACTGATAGACTAGGTGGATCTTCTCTACATAGGTTCTCTAGTTCTGTGCGTATAACCAGAAAAAAATACCCTGTTAATAGGGGATACATGGAAAAACCCACATTCTACTACCTCAGCCTAAGTTCTGTGGCAAATTCAGTATTAATGTTTTGGGCCTTTGCAGAATTATCTAATTTCTTTGATTTTGCAGTCTTCTCTTGAGAAGTGCAGTCATGTGATGATCTAGATACAGCCCATTTCAAACTGCTTTGTTCTGATAAGGTGTGCTAGTCTAATTCATTTCAAAGGAATTTTACTGTGATGTAAATACAAATAATTTCATTCTATCCATAAATATTTAAAAATGTGGAAGCTTGTTTAAGCCAGGGGTAGATCAATTTTCATGAAATCTATGACCTGTAGGCTAATTTAGCTGAATGACCTCTTATTTTCCTCTAAACCAAATCTCTTTGGTTTGGAATAAGTCAATTAGAAACAATTCTGAGATTACAAAAATGAAAGCATCTACACAGGAGTTTACACTGTTTCAATGAAACTGATTATATAAATAGGCAATTACTAACTTTAGTAGAACTGCAGAAATCTATAAAAGGTATCTAACATGTCAAAAGCATGCATGTCTTTAGCCTTATATCCATTGGCATAGCTACCTTGATTCAGACTAGAGAGTTATAAGAAGCAAGAGTTTGTTTCATTCATCATTATTACATACAGTTTTTATGAACACTTTGAACAAAGAAGTTAAAGAGAGTATACTGTTTCAGTATGGGTCCATTAAATTCAAGTACCATGAAAAGGTCCTAAATTATCAGCAGCTGAATCTGTTGTAAAGCACTGACTGTGAAAATTGTGTTCAAAACTATGACGTGGTACTTGGACTTTGGACTGAGCAGTAAGCTATACTAAGAGGGTCATACTGTTTGGGACCATTCTTACAATTACAAGCTGGTAAAACAGACCACATGTATGACAAGTATGTAGTCAGGCCCAGAGTTTTTCAACAAGAATCAGTTTGTTGAAAGATGTATTTGGTATTTATATACTCAATTTAAATAATCTAGTATTTAAAAAAAAGAGAGAGGAACTAAAAATGTTTAAAGATGGAATCTTTATTTCAAAGTACTGTTAGAAAAATATTTTTAAATTAATAATATAGCAAAGCAAAAGAGTTTGAACCAAAAAGAATGCTTCAAATTGAATGCAGTAATATTTTTTTTTTTCATTTTGACAGGGAAAAAAAAAAAAGGTGTCCTATTTCAATCTGAACTAAAATCCTAAATCTTTTCTTCCTCATTACTCCTATTTCTTATTTCAGAAAATTTACGAAGCAAACCCTTAATTTGCACAGCTCCACCAAGTATGTCAGATTTTTCTGTGACCACCAAGAACCAAGAAAAATTTACATTAACAGGAAACACATTAGTAGGGCAAACAAGAGGCGACAGTTAATTCTGGGGGATTACTGGTAGAGATATGAGTTTAGGAATGAGCGTAGGGTATTTTTCCAAGTATTGAATTCTTTCACAGCATTTAAATAGTACTAGTTGTCAAAAAGGTTGTGATTTTGCTAGTAATCCTGTCTAAAAATGCATTCTAAATTGCTTGCAGACATCCTTACTCTGAAATGTAATACTAACGACTGATTTGTCAAAATAAAATCAGATTTAGGACTTTGCTTTTTCTCTGCTTCCTGTGCCTTAAAATCAACAGTGCCATGGACTGTTTGGGCACTTTTTCTAGTGCATGAAACGCGTCTTTCCATTATCTGTTCATGTGATGGTTAAAAGTATAGGATTGCCTGTGTGAAACTGTTAAAGAAACCTCCAGCAGACTAAGCTTGACAAACTCATTCCATGGGTGATATTTGGCCAAACAATGTAGGGAGGTGGTTTAAGAGAGAAGAGGTGGAAAAGTGAGTAAAAGTAACTGCACAAATAGATGTTGAAATGGGAGTTACTATTTAACATCACCGGATACAATGTCAGGTCTTTGCTGCTTAAGTGACCTGTAAACCTATGTTACATGGTGATCTGACTGCACTTGGGTGAGATGTGATGTTTGAGAAAGGCAAAAACCATGAGAGTGAGTCAGGCTAAGAACCTGCCAGTGATTACTAGGCTGCAGGCAGGTGCCAAAAAAGCAGAAGGGTAAACATCAGCAACAGATCCCAAAACTGTGACAAACCAAGCCTAGATTGTTTAAGGGGAGCTGCAGCAGCTGCCTTGGTGCTGCCAGGTGCTGCCCACATGCTCTGAGTGGTGTTTGGCAGGAGCTGCATGGCTGGGCAGCTATGTCTCCTCACTTTTGCCAGGCTGTGGCTGCTCTCGTCCTGTAGATGTAGCCTTAAAGTATACATTCAGTCATCTGTTGCCTTAATTCCATGAATTTCAAAGGATTTAAACCAGAAGGAAACTTGCCCTAAGCTGTGCATTTGTGAAGCATGCTCATTATCACATTTGCCTTTGACTTGCACAGCTGTAAATCCATGGAAACCAGAGT
The DNA here is from genome assembly GCA_024611175.1 of Megaceryle torquata. Classification (NCBI taxonomy): domain Eukaryota; kingdom Metazoa; phylum Chordata; class Aves; order Coraciiformes; family Cerylidae; genus Megaceryle; species Megaceryle torquata. The sequence goes on from JANIJG010005591.1 coordinate 31,594, forward strand.
AATTCAGGGATGAATCAGGTCCATTATCTCCTTCTGTTTGTACAGCACTTAGCACAATGGTGCCCTGATCCTGATGGGAATTCATGTTATTTTAGGACAATCAGAGCTTTCATTCATTAAAATAAAGTATATTTTTAGTCAGAACTAGCTTCAGTGGCAATATATGTGTTGTTGGGGACGTGTGAATGAAGGGGAAGGCACAACTGATCCCCCACCACATGACTCTGAGCACACATATCATATGCCTAAGAGATTATCTCCTCTCCTGGTCAGTATGGTTGTGAAAATATGACTAATGGGGACCTTGGAACCTCAGATAGAAGACAAAGAGCACAAACTCTGAACTTCATAACTTCTTTTTAAAATAAGTCAAACAATTTTTGGGTTGCTCAAGATGTGAGACCTAATATCCGATTTTGCAACATTTGGGGTTAATATTGGTATGTATAGTGCCTTTGCTGAAAAGTAATAAATCAGATGCCATGCCATTGCTTTTCATGGAAAGCTAGATCTCAAAGATGTGATTTGGTCAACACTATTTTTTCCCCCCATGCAAACAAAATGAACCAGGAGCACTTGAGAAATCAAGCACTGTGCTTGCTTCGTGTTCAGAGGTGCTTGTTTCAGCTTTTTTATGAAATCTTGTTAAGACTGATAAGTCTAATAAATTCTAATGAGATACATATGTGGAACATATATAAAGACATTACACATGTCTTACAAAATATTTGCTATATAAAGGACCCAACCGTGCGAATTTGTTATTCAAAGTGGAGGTAGGTCCTAGGAGAAGACAGAAAAAGCACTAGTTGCAGATCATAATCATAGCAGGCCTTTTTGCTAGTTCCTTTGAGTTAAAAGGAAAGCATGTACCAGCTTCAAGTTATTTTCACAGATATAAATGGGGAAGATCGAATATCACTTGTCATTTTCTCAGTGTCCTGACATGACAAAATCACCATTACCCCTAGTAAATGTGAGCTGATGGTCGCAGCTAAGAAACGTTAGTAGCACATAGTTTTACAACCAAAAATTATGAGCAGTTCTTGCTGGATCTGTAACAACAAGTTCTAAAAACTGACATGTGAAACTAGGGAGCTGACTTTGCAGTCCTAACTTACATGCTAGGAAAAAATAAATGCAAAGATTAAGTTATTTCAAAGCCACTAGCTTGTTTTTCTTCAAGCCACTTTAATATCTCACTGAAACATAATCTTAAAAATCCTTGCAGTGAAAAATCACATGCTGGAAAGACTGTTAATTTCGTTTAACATTTGAAAGTCCTATTCTGATGCTATTCTTCATTCTGCAGGCAATCCCACAAATTCTGCTTTACTTAGTAATTAACAGAACAACATTTGTTTTGACATGAAGGTAAATTATTCTGGGTGTGACTATTAGGGAAAAGTCTGAAACTTCCATAGCTCTAAGAAAGATTAATTTCCTTCCAGAATTGAGTTGCCTGTAAGTGTCCCTTCAGTGTGAATGCAAACAGAGCCGTGCTGACAAAGGAGCATTGTGCCTTAGAGTTACCTGACATGTGTATGCCCTTTCCCTGTTATCCATGCATTTGTTCTAGCACATCTGGAGTGCTGAAGCCTGACAGCCTTGCTTTAATGTTCCCATGACTATGTCAGAATCCACAAGTTGATGAAGGTCTTTGCATTTTAAGACCAGTGATGTTTGCAGTTAAGTGCATCAACAAGAGTGGTGGTAACACTGGCTTCTCCCAAGCACGGTAGCAAGCAGTGTGTTTCACTAACATGTCCAGGAGTTAGTCTCTCTTTTAGCCTTCTGAAACATTATTAGTTCAGACCTTTGACAGTCAGAGAGAGAAGCTATGAGCTGTATCAATTTAACTGTTGTAATAACATCTTGCAAATTCCATTTAAAAACCAGTCCTTGTAGATCACAACATGTAGTTAGATAACAATATTTAAAAAATAAACCTTTTTTTTTTGTTGGACAATATAAGCTCCTGTAAGTTGCTTCAAGGCTGCTTTTCACCCCAGTGAAGTAGTTAATCATCTGTGCAATATTTATGTGATATATACTGTGTACTCTTTGCTGTGTTAAAATTGTCTTTACGGCTGGGCCCAGAGACTTGTGGTAAACAGAGTTAAACACAGTTGGCGATTGGTCACAAGTGGTGTTCCTCAGGGACAGTGCTGGGGTTAGTCTTATTTCACATCTTTATCATCTTTATTATTGAGTGTACCCTAAGTAAGTTTGCAGACAACATGAAATTAAGAGGAAGTGTTTATCTGTTTGAGGCTAGGAAGGCTCTACAGAGAGATCTGGATAGGTTGGATCAATGGGTTGAGGTCAGTTGTGTGAGGTTTAATAAGGCCAAATGCTGGGTCCTGCACTTCGGTTGCAACAACCCCAGACAACACTATAGGCTTGGGGATGAGTGGCTGGAAAAGTTGCCTGTCAGAAAAGGACCTCGGGGTGCTGGTTGACAGCCATGTGAACATGAGCCAGCAGTGTGCCCAGGTGGCCAAGAAGGCCACCAGCATCGTGGCCTGTGTCAGAAATGGAATGGCCAGTAGGACAAAGAGATTGTGCCCCTGAACTCAGGGCTGGTGAGACCACATCTCACATGCTGTGTGCAGTTTTGGATGCCACAGTATAAGAAAGACATTGAGGTGCTGGAGTAGGTCCAGAGGAGGGCAATGAAGCTGGTGAGGGAGTTGGAAAACATGTCTTATGAGGAGTGGCTGAGGGAGCTGGGATTGTTTAGTCTGGAGAAGAGGAGGCTGAGATGAGACCTTATTGCTCTCTACAGCTGCCTAAAAGGAGGCTATAGTGAGGTTGGTGTTGGGCTCTTCTCCCTAGTATCTAATTATAGAAGAGGAAACATCCACAGGTTGTGCCAGGAGAAGTTCAGATTAGATACTATGAAGCATTTCTTTACTGAAAGAGTAGCTAAACATTGGAACAGGCTGCCCAGGGAGTTGGTGGAGTCACCATCCCTGGAGGTATTCAAAAAACAGGTGGATGTGGTGCTTCAGGACATGGTCTAGTCATCATGGAGGTGTTGGATAGAAGCTTGGACTTGATGATCTTAGAGGTCTTTTCCAACCTTAACGATTCTATGATTTTATGGTTCTACCTATGGTTCTATGATTCTATATTTGCTTTATACAAGTATAAGATTCATCTGCCCTAACTAAAGTAATTAAAAGTAATGTCTCTAGGTTTGGACTGATCACTCTAGGCTTCTTCTGTAATCACTAGAAAGGAATAATGTTCATCTAATATCTCTTGAAATATTTCCCTATGTAATGAGTTGGTCTCTAAAGATGCCACCCTTCAGCCTTCCTTCTGACATGAGTTTGATAATGAGGAAAAAAAACACTATTTCTTGAAAAGTGTTTTCATTTATCTTACTACTGATGCTGCAAAAAGTATAATGAATTTGTATGAGACATCTACATTGAACACGAGAACAGAAGACACAAAAATCTCTCAGAAACATCACATTTACACAGATGGAAGATAGAACTCCTTCCCTCTGTCCCAGCCACCATCAAGGACATAGGCTGGGAGACAGATGACAGGGTGATACCCATCAGTACCATCAATCTGCTTCCTAATGCTTGCCTCACCAGAGATGCTAGAGATCAGAGCACAGCTTCACTAGGTGGCACAGCACAGAAATCAAGCTGGGAGAGACATGCTGTATCTGGAAATGCAAAGGATATCTTGACCCATGCAACCACAGTTCAGAAACTGAGCATAGTTTTTGTGTTCTCCATGTAAATCTGCACCACACCAGGGCAGGTTCAGCTGACTAAACACCAGTCAGCATACGGATCTGTATCATCTGAGATCCATGAAGGAAATAATAGGTTAAAGCAGCAGAATTCCTCCAAAATGTGCTTGGTCAGTAAATGTTAAAATAAAGCTTTGTAGAACTGAAAATTAATTTAGTCAGCATCAAATGAAGCTAATAAGCATTTTCCTTTTATTAACAAAAACCATCACACAAATGCTTCTAAGAATTTTAAAAAACCCCCAACAATTACATGTAAGGAATATGATAGGATATGATTAAACTTTGTAAAACTATAAAGAATTTAATCTAATAAATTCTAAAGAACAATATTAAGGAATACTGAAAAATAATAAATACCCTATTCTGTTTTCAGTCCCAGACAGATAAACGTCTAGATTGTTATAGGGCTGAGTGAATATACTTGCTGCTAATATGGCTTTTAGCCCTGCCTGCCAGGCTATGGCTACATGCAGCTCTGTCACCACAAAACATTCTGGTAACAATATTGCTTTTAAGAACACATCCAAATATTTCAAATTATTTCAGTTCGCATCATCACTGCGAGTAAGACACAATATATCATGGAACAAGGAGGGCTAGTAATATTTGTTATACCAGGATGTCTTTCTGTCATGGACACACCTGAGTTCTCACCAGCAACATATCTCAGCAGTGCTGTGCTTTAAATTGCACCACTAATTATCTTTCAGTTTCTTGACTTAGTTGAGGACTAAGTAGGTCTGAGAAGAGCAAGTTAAAAGCCTGAAAAAGGAACATGCAATTAGCCAGAAACATAATCAAATTGATGTATCTAAAAGGTTGTCTCATTCATAAGTCTAGGTCTGTAAATGCATTGCTGAGATGAGTGCCCTAACAAGTTGAGATTTGAAGGGTGAAACTACTGGTCATTATGCACCTCAGCTGGGCATTTATATAGGCAAAATGATCACTTTTTTTAGCTGAAGAAATATGTATATATTACAAGATATTATATTTTGCTTGGGATATGGCTTAGTGATGGACTTGATAGAGTAGGGTTAATGTTTGGACTCGATCTTAAAGGTCTTTTCCAACCTTGATGATTCTATGATTCTATATATAATATAGTAGCTGATAATTACAAAATACTGAAAGTTAGCATACTGACCTCAGAAGAGAAGAACCAGATTCTGCTTCTTCCTCAGTCTGAATGGTTTCAAAGTATTCTTCACATTATAAAAAAATTCACCAGTTATTAATATTATAACCCAGGCCTGGTGGAATGTCATACTCCCTATTTTTGAGGTTGGGCAACTTTTCTGCAAAAATAAAACCATCAGAGACAAGAGGGTAAGCACAGTCTGTATGGTGGTCTTATTGTCATCAAAGAAGCAAAATCTAGCACTGAATACTGGACATGCTTATGCATGTTACATTACATAAAATTAGAAAATAATCCTGAAACTAAAACCAGGCTGGCAGTCTGAGCCCAGTTGGCTGTTCTAGCTTGTAGGTTAGAATTTGGATTTCAGAACCTGTATGTTGAAAGTTCAGCCTAGTCACGTCATCATCTTCTTTTCAGTCTTCACATGAAGATCTTTATTCCTTTGGTCTGGATTTGTCTTTCTTAAATAATGCCAATATTTGGTTTGGGTTTTTTTTTTTTTCCCTGCTTTCTAGTTTTATCTGTAGCTTTAAATGATAAAACAGAGCAAGTATCTGTTAGAACATTTCTTTCCTTTCTTTTCTTTATTATCTATTTAAGTACTGCACAAGGAATTCATCTGCAGAATTAAACTGAGAGATTTGGTTCTACTCTGAAGAATTCTTCTTCGAGTGACCTGCACATATGGTTAGTTTTACCAGGTGATTTTTTTTTTTATCCTCCACCTCTTTTTTAACTTACTGGAAAAATGGACTTCTTTTACTATACAAACAATAAGTATTTTCTGGGTATGTCTAGACAAACATACACTAGAAGTGAATAGTAGAAGGGAAATGTAATACCGGTTCAAGTGAAAACATATTAAGACAGATCTCTTAACTGAAGATCTCTTTCTGAATTATTATTCTATTTAATGGTGTTATGCCAATAAAGCTAAGAATTCATTAAGGAAATATGAGATATTTGTCCTGAGAACTTAAGAGGTAAAGGAGATCTCTTTTTTAACCTGGTAACATTCAAAGTTAAAGGAAGAAAAGTAAAATAACCATATTATTTTGCATTAGGAAACTAATTCTATACTTGGTTGCACACAGCTCCAACTGACCTCTGAATCATTTCCCCAGAAAGAAAATGTTGCCCTAAATAAATAATAAACTGGTAGGAAAAAAAAATCTAAATTTTCCCACATGAGGAAACAGTATAAAATTTATATTGAAGTAAAATCAAAGAGGTTGATTCCCTTTATAAAGATAGCTTTTCAAGATGGAAATGAAATCCTGCCCAGTATTTCTAGAAATAAGAACTAGTGTAAAATCTCTGTTGAAAACAGCAATGGAGGCAAGTGCATGATTTTTAAGTGTGATGCCATCACTGGGCACCATCACCTATTCTTGAGAAATGGACAGCTTTTGGCAACAAGGAGCTAGAAAAATTGAAGTGTCATGTAAGCAGGAAATCTAAACATCTATTATTTACAAAGTGATTACAATGAGATTTTTCATACCAACCAGCTAAATTACACTATTATTGAAACTAGAGGGTATGTTTATGGTCATGCTAGTAGGATCACAACCTGTTTCCTCATCCTTAGTCACAGCAAATAAAAAGCTCTGTTATTTGTCTCCCTCAAATGAGTCCTCTACATTGAAGATTCCACTGAAATTGCAAAAACAGTGACACTGGAGTTCGTACCCATAAAAAATTAGCAAAATGGCATTGACATTCACAGAGATACACCAGAATTACATTTTTGCATCAGTAGCCCTTTGAGTAGATTTTCCTACATATGTGACACTGTGAAGGCAGAGAGGTCACAAGCCTTCCTCTTGCCCAGAGCCATTATGTTATTGCATTCAGCATTCAATAACTCCATTGCTCCCACACTGCTGGCAGTAGTAATGTTCAAATAGCTTCATTACTTACATCTTTAAATATGAATAGCCTTTGGGTTGTCCTGAGAAGACTGTAGCATTAATACAGTAATTACGCCATGAAATTGCCTCATTTAATCTTTGAGTTTGGCTTGGGTATAATGACTGTTTGACATCCCAAATAGAGGCAGAATAGTCAAGAAGTCACAGCAAGGGATTCATCACAACCCACAGCTGATATAGTGACAGTAGATCAAACACATTTTCAACAGAGTACTCACGCACATGCATACATAGACACATCACTACCAAAGCATGCAAATATTTGAATGTAACAGAGTTAAAGATGAATTCTTTTTTAGAAAGTGTTTGCATCTACAGTGGTGACCTTGACCAAAGCCACAGAGCAAGATGGCATTAAGACTGTTGCTGCCTAATTATCTGATGAGTATATTTCTACTTAGATCTGACAAAAATGCTTTCCTTGTTTTCTCTCTATATATTTGTTTTTCTCTCTTTATATTTGTTTTAAGGCAGAACTGACCAATTTAAAGTGTAGAATTTAATATTAGAGCAAAAGCTTTCTGTAAATGTCTTCAATTTATTGTGTGATTATTGCTACCAAAACCAGTTTATGTAAACTAACACAACGTTGTTATGACAGTTTTAGGAACTTTAGTAGCTGTTGAGTTTTGAGCAGGCATTTCAACAGACATCTATCTTTTATAGAATCATAGAATGGCTTAGGCTGGAAGGAACTTTATTATTCATTTAATCCAGCCTCCCCACCATGGGCAGGGATGCCTCTCAACTAGAGTAGGTTGCTTAAGATCTCATCTAACCTGACCTTGAACACCTCCAGGGAGGGGACTTTCACAGCTTCCCTGGACAATCTATTACAGAGTCTCACCACCCTCGTACTCAAGAATTTGTAAAATTTTTTTTATAGTTAGTTTTGGGGAATTTTTTTGTTAATACTTGATGTGGTAATTCAGGAATTTGTTTTGATCTTGATTTATAATAAATTGCAAGATTTTACACAAAGAAAATATTTAAAATATTTTTATTGCAATATTCAGTATTGTTTTTCAGTATTCACTTCAGTATTTAGCTGAGGTTTTATGTTTATTTGCGATAATTCTGTATCTTACAAAAAAACTAATAAATCTCTCAACAAAATATTATTCTAATTGAAAAGTCAAAATATTAATTTCAGAAAGTGGGAACATAATGTTTCAACATGAGTACATTTGTCTTTAGAGAAGTTATTTTGTGAAAAAAAAAAGGCAAAATCTGCAGTTTTCTAAGTTGTTTGCTGTTTGTTTTTCTTCCTTTTTTTTTTTTTTCTTCCTATGAAAAGACGATTTCTGATGGAATTTCATTTGCAGATCTAATTATTGGTTCAGTTTTCCTTAGAATAAGAGATTAAGTTTTTGGATATCCTGTACTTGAGTTTACATGTCCAAAAGAAAGGTGAGGGCATAGACAATATGTTTATCTTAATTGAACTTTTCTAGAAATTTTCTAGATCTTTCATAAGACCTTCCTCGGCACACTAGAGACTTTTTCCTTCTTTTTCCAAATAAAGAAAAAACCCCAAACAAATAAAGAGACAAATTTGCCTAGAGACAAAAAGGTGTCTTTAAAAAAAGAAGTGCATTTAAAAACTACAATAAACTTAAGTCTGTATGTCAGTGTTATAGATGAACAAATTTATTTTAATTTTATTTTGTCACTAATTCGATTAAACCAACTGCATCGCTAAATTAAAATGACACACTATAGTTTGTAAAAAAAACTGAGCTAGATTTGTATTCGATTCACACAATTTAAGCAGTATTTTTTGTGTATAACTGGACAGTTCTTTCTAATTCTGTTTAACTCGTTGGAGGTTTTTTTATCAGTTACCAAGCAACGCAATATGTAAGGTTTGCTTACAGTATGTAAAAACTACTGTTAAAAAAACAAAGTCATAGTCTATGTTAACACATATCAAACAAAATGGAATCTTGTTAACATAACTGACAATTGGGTGGTTTTATCCTGATGAAAATATTCCTGAAGATTGTTATCTGGGCCCTGTTCTATCCATATGTTAATTATTTGACTTTTTGATGAGTATGAGTGAAAAACCATGTTGTCACTTGAAATTAGAGAAAATAATATTTGGCACTCCTGGATTTTTTTCAAGAATTCTCACCCATTTGTATAAGTCTGCCTGAATAGCTTGACAAAAGAAGGTTTTTTACAAATCAATTTCTGCCTTCACATTCCCCAGTTTAACTCATTATTACAGAATTTTCAGAGAATATATTGAGTTTACAATGTCTATAAATGTAGTATAACTCCAGAAATATGTAGAGAACTTATTCACTATCCACTAGCCGTTTGTCACAAACTTCTGAAGGAAAATACATTCAGAAATCTAGGTGATTTGTAGAATAAAAAGGAAAAAAAAACCCCAAATTATTTAAAAAGTATTATTGACTGAGGTCTGGTCATGCCTGCTTGCTGAACTGAGCTGTTCTTTCTTTCTTCCCAAGAAATCTTATGTATGCTGCTTTCCTGCTAAGACTTGGGTTTGCTCCCAAGGCTTTCTTTTTATTTGTTTATCAACCTCTATCAATTCAGCCATTCAGTTTTAATCTCTGCTTTGCTGCTTCCAATTCTAACTTAAACAGTACATGTAGTAAGGTCTTGATATAACTTGATAAGTACTGTAATGATCCAAATAAACCTTTAGACTTTTATTGCCACCACTGTTCAGTCACAAGATGTTTCTATTTTAAACTCACTTTTCTCTAATCGCAAACTGCAAATGGAGCTGTAATAATCTGAAATACAGTAACAACCTCTGGCACATAAAAAAACCCCCATGTGCATCTATTTAGGAGGTCCTATAGTCAGAATAGTGCGTCATCTCCCTTTAGTTACCTGCAGCCTCAGCATCTGAGAGAAGCTTGCATTAGAAAACAACTGAGGAAACATATCTTTAAATTGTTCTTCAAGAGGCATAACTCTGGTGATTAGATGCATAAGATGGAGTTTATAATTTATATGTAAGTAAAATAAGTGTAGTGAATCACAGAGACAGGCACTTTATAGGGGAACTGTGCACTCTGTGTTCATGGTGCATAGAATTTTTAACCAGTTCTTTGAACAATTTGTTCCAGCTAAGAACAGATTGAGCTGTTATTTGAATCATTCTTCAGCAGGCAGTACAATGCGAGTTTATGATGACTTTTCTTTGTGCTGTAGATGAGTTCATTTGAGGTAAAACTTGCTGAAGTGCAGAGTTTATAAAGGTACTGAGCACTGCCTGTGATTCAGCAGGATTAACATGAAGACAGCTATGTGACCTGATTGTCTTGCATTTAAGCAATCAACAAACATAGTTTTCTGGCAACTTAATGGTTTGTTTTCAGTTTTATATCCCAGACATATCTGACATTTAAACGTTAATCTTGCTTTGTATATAGACTTGCCTGGATGAGTATCACAATAAAAAATATTCAAGAAACTGAACATGAAGATGGTCATAGGAGATTTCCCCCTTCTCACTGAATTGATGTGAGACTTGGAACTGGTTTCACCAGCTTTGGGAGAGAGGAATTTGATATAGTTGTGAAACAAAGGATGTATCTGCTTTGATTATTCATGGTAAGCAGTGTAATCTGGGGGCAAAAATTATTATGATAAGGGATATGTTTGGGTCCAAGGCAGCCCAGGAAAGGGCTATGGGCTACACATATGACTTAAATCACTTTTGTACACAGAGGTACAGTTAGTTTTATGAAATTTCTGCAGATTCCTGCAGTCTGAGATTGTTTTTGTGGACTGACTTATAAGGACAAATTAAAATTTACAAGACCTGTTGCAAATTCAGGGCTGTGTAACTAGAAGATTTTACTTTTTCCCATTTTAGGCTACTAGACCTTCTAATTACTTTTTTTTTTTTTTTTTCCCCCCAAGAAGAGTGAGGGTGGGCACTACAAAGATCTCCCTGAAGCTACTGAAAATCAAAAGTAGAAGTCATAATTGCAGTTTAATGAAACTAATTTTAAACATTCCTTTTATCTCTGCTGGGATGTTTATTGTCACAGTTCAAGTTTTCTCTTTTTAGACAAATTCAAGCCATTAGCTAACCTGTTCATGCTAAATGTCACCCTGTAAAATAAGTAGCTTTGACAAATCTGCCCCCACTCTACTACCCCAGCATGTTAAAAATATCACAGTCACATTCCTACTTCTTGAAATTAAAAAGGTGAGTCTCATTTGTCATTTCTGCTGAAAAATACAATAATGTTTCTTGTAGAAACTCTGGAGAAGCTCTGGATTTCAGTTAATAACTTAAACAAAACAAAACCCCATTGCAGAATAAGTATTCATCGAATTTCTGTGCAATGGGCTCAGGTAGGAACCACAGCAGAGTTTCCAGATGTGTTTAAAAGCTGGGGTGAGATCACAATGGCAATCACTTGCCTACTGTGTAGCTTTCCACAAAAAGGCTGAAGTTTCAAACAAACCCAGTCTACCTGCCGATGGACGAGACAGTGCATAAGCACTGAAATGTTTCTTAGAGATCTTATTAAGACAATTAAAAGCTAGTACTACTTTTCTATCTGACAGGGTCATCAATGTTTTATGAGTATTTAGGTACCTAGTAGTTACCTAAAGCCATTTGGGATACACAAATGAGGACGCCCAAATTTCCCAGGGAATCCAGTTTGGTATACCTGGTCTGAAAGTGTGTAGTAAAACCCCAAAACCTGTGGCTTGCCATAAGGTAAAGGTGGTAGCAAAGGCCACTTCTACCCAAAACATTACGACAGGAAGAAAAGAACATACATCTTTTGCTTATTAGCCTGGTGTTGGATTATTCAGCTAGAAACAGGGGTGGAAGACTCACTTGCCTGAACCTGGGGAGGTTCAAATCTACATCCCAGCTTCCAAGAAAACAAACATAATACAGAAGACATGGCATGAATAGTCTAGGGGAGTTCAGTCCCATCTAGGCTGTTGAAGCAATACCAAGAAATCCAGAGATTAGGGTTCATGTTTCAGGGAGAGAGACACAGACAGAGAGAGAGAGAGCAATTTCTTGATTTTAGAGTGGCTGGAAGGAGCATTTTGTTCTGGGCCAGGGTAGTGGACCTATTTAATTTGTTCTGGTTAATGTTCCTGGTGCTGTTTTTCTGAGGGAAGTGATTAAGACTAGATAAAAATTATGATTATCTTTTGTAAAAAAAAAGACAGAAATAAAACTAGATCTGTCCAGAGAGTAGCATTAGTTTATGAGTGAATAATACAATGAAGATTTCTGCACAATATGAAATTATAATGAAACAACCTTGTGAACTCCAGCACTACAGTATTTAAACAGTTTATGATTTTTAATAAATTTAAGTTCACAAAACTCCTAGAAAGTAGGAAAATGGATAATTTATATCTCCCAGTTGTAAAATGCTCATCCAGCTATTATTCAGCCTTATAAATACCCAAAACACATAAACGTTCACAGAGAGCATAAAAATATTAGTCATGTCCAAAATTACAACAAAGCTTTAATAGGCCCCTTTTTGACTTTCTGGTTTTCACCTTCTTGTTAAAGTCTATTCTTCAGTTCTCAACTTATTTTAAAGCTTAGCCTTCTTCTCTGCACATTGTATTAGCCATATAATGTATGCTATGATACCATGGCTTTATTTTGAGGCTTACAACTGAGCTGTCAGCCAATCAGTGTGTGCCCCTGTGCCCTCATTTGAAATAATCTGCAGCCTGCGGCTCCTCCAGGTAGATTCTGTCAATTTAAATATGAAAAATTATAAGATATGAGCTCTGTCTTCTGAAGTACTGATGCAAAAGGTAGCAATATTGCAGGACCCTAGGGATAGTTGGATGGCTGCTTTGTACTGCAAAAGAGCTGAAAGAAATAGCTTGGCTTTTGGGAGTTTTATGTTTCTGAGGTAGAATATGAAGAACCTGATGAGGAAGTTATGGTTCAAAGGAAGGTTACAAAAATAACAGCAGCCATCCTAAACATATCTAAAAGATTTACAAGAAGTCTGCTACAATGTGTGGGTTTTGACCTCCAGGAACACTAAATTTTATTCATCTTGTGCTGGGGAACAAAACACACTTGGTGCATTAAATCAGCTTCATTTTTGTGCTTGTGCTTATGGTATTTGGAGCAGAGGTTTAGATTATAAAGAAATAGTTGTCAAGTGTAAAGTATAATTAAGACAGTTTTGGTGCCAGAACCAAGATTTTATTTTTCCTGTGGACCAGGATTTTAGGGTGGTTCTCACTTCTTTATATAGAAAGGGTGAGGAAGGGGATATTTTTTTCTCTTTTATCTGAACAGTCAAAAATGTAACAATATGACATTTGTGTAGCATAAGCAGATAGTTTTATCATGTTCACAGTTTACTGTAGAATTGCCTTCTGTTTAGGAATAATCTTATACTTTAAAAATTTTCCATCTCACCTTAGTACTCACTGTCAATTTAACTAGCTTTCCAGTGTTACACTGTGGAGGCTCCACACGGAGCAAAGACTGCTAAAAATTTAGGTTTCCTTGCAAAATTTCTAACCCCTGTAGTTTTAGATGTTTTATAACAGACCTAATCTTTCCATCTACCAAATCTATGATACTCATATAGTTATTTTGCTGGGTTATATACTAAAGATATGAGAGTGACTCCAGTCAAGGTCTTGGACTTCATGTGCTCTATGATACACAACCTAAGACAAGGTTTGCTCTAAGAGTTGTAGTCTTTAGAAACAAGTAGATAAAAGTGGATGGGGTGTCAGAAATAACGATGATCATGTTGTGAATCTTGTGAATCTTCATTCATCAACTGAGCACTTCTTGTAAAGCCCTGGTGTGTATAGACAGATATGATTTTTTTCTGACCCTTCTTAATAATTACCACACACAATTACTCTACAGCAATTACAAACTTTCTGAACTCCCTGAGAGCTAGATTAATCTCATTTCACACCTTCAGAGAACCTATCAATTATAAGGAGGAGCCCAGATGACAATCTTAGATTAAACATGTAGGGTTTAGGCAGTTGAAGGTAAGTGACACCAATCCAGTCTAGGATGTGGTTTCAATATTCCACAAAATATTGCATAATACTTTAAGCCAGTCTCTGGCCTTTGTTTACCTTCCAATAAGATGATCTTTCTTTTGCAGTCAGTAGAAGATACTATAGAAAGTCTTCAGGCTTTCTCTGTACTGCAAAACAAACATATTTGTAATTCACTTGAATACAAAAAGGTCCAATACAAGCACGTGAGCTAACAACAAAAGATCTACTGATTTGAAAAGTAACTGGGATTTGGGAGCTTAGTTCTAGTCCTTGTTTACTCACAGTCTTCCAGTGTCCTCATCAGTAGGTTGCACATGATGTATTTGTGCTGAGGAAGGGACCAAAACATTGGAATGATGAAATAGTGTGGAAATGGGTCTTGCTAAACTAGGCATCAGGAGTCTATTCTGAATATACTGAAACCAAAAGGTTGCAATTCGTATGTATGCATTTATTTATTTATTTTCCTATTTAATTAATGCAATGATGTAATTGAGTTTGTATTGTTTGGTGGGACAGAAGGATTGTGGGCGACTGTGGGAGGAAATTTATTTCCTGTAGGAACTGCAGTAGGAGAGGAAAAAGATGTGTAAGGCAAGGAGGCATAATGTAAAAGAGGAAATTTATGATAGAATCACATCTTTATTTATATCAATGTACACACAGAAAAATATTTAAAATGTGTCTTTCTTAAAGCAAGAAAATAAACTTTATCACATGTCATCAGAAAGAAATACGCGTTTCCTGGTTGTTGGGAAATGAGACAGTTGCTGTATAATGGTTTACTCCAGCTTTACTGAATTATTAGTTTTGTCATTGTCACTAGGAGAACAATAAACTTGGAGTCAGATGACCAGAAACATTCTGATACCAAAAGATTGAAAGACATTTAGGAGATTTACAAATATAAAACACCCTAAGTTTCAAATTTAAGGCATCTGATTTCCCTCAATTTAATTAAGAATTTGCAAATACACTTACAACTTTTAGAAATAAATAACCTCAGGTGGAAATTAAGAACATAACCTGCTAAAACAGGTTTCAAAGTTTTAGAGGGGCTAACTTCTTAAGATGACTCAAGTGCTGCAGTAAGACCTCACTGGGCATATGCCCAAGACCACCTTCCCAGTTCAGTCAGGAAGGCACTCAGCAAACTGGTATGCACCCTACACATTGCCTCAAAGCAATATAACTGAGAGTTCACTTAAGTCAAACAGCTCCCTCTCTACAAGATTTCAAGCTTTAACAGAGAAGTTGAAGACAAATCAACCCAGCCATCTTTTACAGTTTTCTATTTTACTGTAGATACAATGACATTCTAGACATATATATGTGAGCACAGGGATACAAGGAAATCACATGTTTAAAGCTCAGCATGGACTCAAGGTACAAATAAAACATCCATCTTGTTACACCTTCATACACTCAAGCATACCTTCATTGGAAGCAGATATTTACTCATAGATTCAGGTCTGGCACATGAACCCATGTGAAGTGGTGTACCCATGTTCCAGGCAGCTACACTGTCCACATTTTGGTTTAGAGTTGTTTCCACCTCTGGTCAAATTGACTGAAAACAGGCATCTGTTCTAACTGAAAAATTTAGACCTTCCAAACTAGGTGCCTAAACTACACGTGGAAGGAGCATCTCACCATACTGGACGCCTATATTAAAAACAAAAAGAGTTGAGAGGAAAGGGAAATGATGCTTGTGTACCTGTTCTCTTGAGTCAACATTAATGCAATTGATGAGTTGAATTCTAAGACTCTCTCAATTATTTAGAGGGGACATAATGTACTGAGAGAATCTTCTTGCCTAAATTATTGTTTCTAATATAGGAAACCTAGAAACTAAAATTTAGATATTTTAATATGTAAGTGAATTGTGATTACTTAGTAAAAACAAACAAACAAACAAACAAACAACAACAAAAAAACCCACAAAAAACAAACAGAGAGGAACATATCTGCGAAAGAGAGGACAGATCAGTCCTACATGCCTATTAGAGACAGAAAATAAGTAATGGTTGAATCTTGTGACAAGGGAACTTAAGATGGGCACTAGGAAATATCTTTGCAATAGGCAGAACATTGAAAAAACAACCTGCATTGTGACTCCACAATTTCCCCAGGCAAGCAACAGAGAGGTTTGAATGCATGAGCATTTGTCAGGATTAGTACAGTTTTAAATGGCACTGTCCTGAGGTCCCTGCTGTCCCTATACATTAGCATTTTCTTGCTTGAAAATTTGGCTGTGTAACAATTCCTTAACTTCTTTCTTCTTCCCTTTTTCTTCTATTTTCTTTCTATTTTCTGTGTAATTTTTTTTTTTTTTTTTTTTTTTTTTTTTTTTTTTTTTTTTTTTTTTTTTTTTAATGTGTATGTAGTTGATTGGAAGGCCAGAAAGACTACCATGACTTCAGGTTTTTTTGAAGGCAGAGCATTTTTGATGCAGTGGAGACTGTTCATAGCCCAAAGAACCTAAGTTATTGACCCACATAATTATTCTGATGATCTAGTTTTAAAAAACATTTTCTTTTCCTTGGCCTTATTTGAAACCCAGTATAAACCTCAGGTCACTGTTCCTATTTCTCCATACCAGTAGAGGTCTATGTCCATGAAACAGGAAGTAATTTGCAATTCTAGAATGCCTAGGGAATATATCAGTATTACTTCATCAGTAACATATAATGCTGATCTTCTTAGAATCTCACAGGAAAATATTTCACAGAAAAGTTTCTGTGAAATAATAAGTTTCTGATAATAAGGAAGTCAAAGACTTGTCCCTTACTCAAGTAAGACTGATTGTAAGGCATATATACTATATCTTAGTAACTAAGCAACAGATTTTGTACCAGACTTGAACAATTATTTCCTACTGAAATTAAATAAAATTAGTCAGGTATGAAAAAGTCTCATCCTTACTTTTTAGCATTCTATTTGTTTCTGTCTATGTATCTGTTTCCCATCTTACATCTAAAGCTAAAATCCATGGGAGAAATTATGGAACTATATGAACAAAATATAGATACAAAACCAAATATAGTATACCTATCGTGACATCTGAACACTTCCTATTTATCATTGCAGAATTGTCATTGTTGAAAGTTGCAAAAATAAGGGAAAATGTATGGCAAAGGTAAGACCTTTTCCTTGTAGAGCACTTCACTATAGACCTGTAAAAACCTAACATAACAGACTGTCAGGGTCTGAGGTGATATTATCATAGAAAACTTGTTACTTTTAAAGTTTTATTAGTATCTTTAAATAAGTGAATAAACTGAATAAAATATTTCATTATAATGGCTTTAGAAATAGTTGGTGGTTTACTGCTATTTCAATATAAAACTTTTTTGCAACCACCTCAAATGCAGATGAAGAAGTAGTTCTTGGCCATATTCAGTCTCTCCATGAGAGTGGAAGCATCTCCAATCTGTGACAAGTGCTTATATTCTGAGACTGACCTCAAAACAAAAGTTTTGGTTAGTTACCATGTGAATTTAATAACATATCATCTCATCCACAGTGCAAGGAAAATTACTTTGGTTACAGATTCCCTCTATCTGTAAAATAGCTATTTCTGAATAGCAACAGAGGCCATTTCTACATATTTTATAAGTATTTCCTATACTAGTCCACAAGAGTTCATCAACAAGAAGTGAAGGGACTGTGCCTTGGACCTGTGGGGATAATTCTGTTTCCTTGACTGCCAGAGCACATTTGAAAAGAAGATTCTGAGCTGAGAGATGAAAATGTTCTCAAAGTGATAGAACCCTTGAAAGCATCTTACCTAGTGAAATTACTGTCTCAGGAAAGTGTCTCTCACTTTCAAGACAGGGAGCTTAAAATAAATCAGCACAAATAATTTATGGCTATAAGCAATACCAAACACATTAAATCTCCAAATAACTGGCATTCACAGTTTCACTTCAATACTTGATGCCTTATTTTTCATCTTATCCCAATCAAAGTAGTAAACTGTTTATACATTTTATTGATATTTTCAGTTATATCCCCAGGGAATGAAATACAGAGAGAACAAGGCTGCATGAAAGAAAACCATATAGAACAAAGCCATGATTTCCTTCAGTCACTGCACATCCACAGGGAAGAGTAATTTGTGAAAACATGGAGATGGAGGAGTAATGGATTTCTCTGTCAAAATGATGAGTGAAAAAAAGAAGTAATTACCATTAATGCACTTCAATTATGGCTCAACAGTTTTTTAGCTGTATGTTCCCATTTAATTTTCATTTAAAACAAAACAGTTGCCACAGACCCAGAGCTAAAAACAGAAATCCCTTTCAGCTACTGGCAAATTAGTGAGTAATGTTCTTATTATATAAGCAGAGGGAAGATTGGCTTCTTCCAGGCAAACACGGGAAGTGCTTGTTTGTTTCAGGCATTACTCCTTCTCCCCCCCAAACACACAGTTGAACTTTATTTCCAATGTTATAATCAGCTAAGCATGATAATACCCTTTTTTTTTTTTTTTTTTTTTTTTTTTTTTTTTTTTTTCTGGTTCCTATTTAGCTTTCAAAGCCTTCACAGGATTTCTGTCATGGATCAGTGGCACCTTCCAGGAGGGAGTGAGGTCAGTGGACATCCTTGGTATACAGGAAGGCATGTTCTGTTAGAAAAGGGAAATGTTTTCAAATCCCTCAGATCTTAAGCTACTAAAAATAAACTAATGAGCCTTAAATTAACTTTTTTTTTTTTCTACAGCTTTTCCAAGCCAAACGAAAAGTATTTATTATCTGGGAGTGACATGCAGGAAATTAGGCTTATAAATTGTGTTTAAATTATTATAGTTTCCAACTTTTAAAAATTCTAATCTTAGTATTAATCTGTTCTAGTGTGGATGTTCCAACTTTAGTGGGGTTTTTAGAATTGGCTCTCATTGCACCATATAAAATGTTTATGTTGAAGGAGCTCCAAAAGGTATGTGATGTAGGAATCCCTTTGCTGTCACTACTTATCTGCCTGAAGCAGTTTTGAACTGGTGTCCTCATTCAGTGCTACCTCTCTATATCCCTCTAATAACCAAAATGAAGTTGATAAATTACATGTATAATTTAAATGCTATGGAATAATGTCAGAACTGGGGTACCAGCAAACAATTTTTAATGTAAGAATGTGATTTTTTTTGGTGAAACTCATCCTTACTGGGACTCCACTGAAGCCAATGGAGGTATTTCTAGAGCCTTGAGAGTAGACTGATTCACACTAGTCCTTCCAACCCACTGAAACTCTAGACCATGTTGCAGACTAAAGATCAGACTTAGAGTAATCCTTGCATGCTTACAAGAGATGCCTTTTAGGGCTGAAGGTGATTTAAGCTTGGTGCTGTTTGCCCCATTCACACCAAAGAGAGCTTCTGGCAGAGTTTAGAGTCAATCAGCAAGCATTCCTCCAGGTGGTGCCTTGATTTGGGGCTTGCTTGTCCCAACAGGTACTTGGGTTGTCACCTTCTAGTTGCAAGGAGGATGAGAGAATAAGAACTTGAGTTATGACATGTCATCTGACTTTAGGGACAGAGACTGGGCCCTTGCTCATTTTGTTTAGTGCTATAAACAGTCTGAGCATAGAAGGGATTAAAGAACATCAGACTGCTTTTTCAACATGTTACTTTATGACACATGCCATAAAACCTCTTTGGGACCATTTTGCATGTTACTTGCTGAGAAAAGTAATTGCTGTTGCTGGTCCAAGCATTCAGACCTTTGAGTTTACAAACAGGCCTTGTATTAATAGGTTCATGACAAGCACAGGTGGGCTGATACCTCCTGTTCACAGTTACATTTTGGGCTAGCAGTTACCAGCTTATATCTCACAAACCAGTCGTCCAGGTCAAAAGGGAGCAAGAGATGTAAGCATAGGCAGAGGAGGACTCCAGAGTGATAAAAGTTACAAAGTAAAGTGAGTTACAGGCCACTATGCCCAAAAAACTTACTGCATCTGCCTACCAGCTACAAAACTCTTTGTGCATTCAGGCAAGCATCAAAAAAAAAGCAAAATGTTTGCACTTGAAGAACTTGCAGTTTCTTACAGAAATTCAGATAGGTGAGGTTGAGTATGACACCATCAAGATGTTGGGGAGCATTTGCAAAACCCAGAAAATCTGGAGCAAATCATGGTTAATAGGAATAGTTCATGCCTTGGGCTAAGGACCCAGCCCTGCTGGAAAGTCCTTGCCTTTAAAACGCAGTCATTCATGACTGAGACCCAGTCTCATCACAGGGACATTTAAATGAAATGACTGCAAACAGTGTCTGTAGAACTACATGTACTGTCTATAATCCTTTAAAATGCCTTTAACTGAAAGAACAGAATAGTCTGTAACTCCTGAATGCCAGAACATAGTGCTGAGCCATTTGCATTGACATGAACTTGATAGACTGGGTGAGACGATCCTATTGTTTCCCTGTGAAGACTTGTCTTTCTTTTTCCTGCCTCTCCACAGAAGATTTCCAAATTTCTTCCTCCACCTGCAGAGTTCTTAGAGGAAACTGTCAATATTTCATACTAAGTTCAAACATACCATGTTTTTATCCTAAAGTTTATTTACATTTCTTGATTACACTTGTTCTGGCTCATTTCCTTTGTTTCATTCTTGCCAGAAAACCTTGCTAGAGTGCTTGTCGGTTATTAATAAATTGAGTCAAACAGTAGCAAGTGTGGTTCAACAATTTTGGCAAATAATAATGAATGCCATTTTCATTGTTAGCAGAATATTTGGCCTGTTTTCAGATCAAACAGAAATTCCAGCCCTTTAACATCTGGTTTTGCTATATTCAGATTGTCAAGAAAACAAATAAAAGGCAAATGAGACTTAAAGATATGTCCTCAGCAAAAGATGCAGATACTCCATCACTGAACAGACTTTTACAAGTTTTTTAAAAATATGAACCAAATGATTGAATTTTGTTTGGCTGTTGAATGATTTTTCATAACGTTGTGAATGATGAAATCAGAAAGAAGCAATATAAGACATTCTTAGATTAGATTCTGTGAGAAACTTTGGAAAAACCAAAATCATTACATAGTGAAAAAATTCTAGTGATGGGCATTCCGTTGCTGCTATTGGTGAATTACTCCTTTTAGTTATAGTGATCTCCTTCATTAAACAAGAATAGCTTATTTCTGTTTTGAATGTACCCTGCATCAACTTCAAATATTTATGTTGTTTTTAGACTTTGCTTTGTACCTCTACTTATCAGCTTGGTGTCTCCCGTGACTTGGAGTGTCCAAGCAAGACATCACTTAAACTTTGGAATTTATAAAGTTCTCTGAAGCATTTTTTTGCAATACTACAGTCTCAGTCTCAGTTTTTCTTTTAATCCTGCACAGTTCATCAACATCTATTTAGAACTGTAAGTTCATGAGAATTGGAAAGAGCAGTCAGCAGTTTTACACAGGTTGTAGACGGACAGAGCAAAACCTCTTTGTTTCCATGACTACACATCTAGGGATTGCTTTTGCCCTTTTGGCTTTACTTTTTACCTTCATCTGTCACAGTATGAAATAAATCTGTTTCTTTATGAAAATAATACATTAAATTAAGTAAACGAACCCCCTTTCTACCTTTTTTCTGAGACTCAAGAGGGGGTTTTTTTGTAAGACTATACAATACTAATTTCTATTTGTAAAGGTAGATTTTTCTAAGTAACAATCTCCCATCCCTGAAGAAAAGAAAGAACATTTTTTCTCTATTGGTAATTTAACTCCTTTTAGAAGCTTTTACTGGAATACTTATAACCTATTTCATCGTATTTAGCTGTACAAAGACTCTTTTTGTTAAGTCTCCATAGCCTTCTTTTTCCCTGGAAGACATTATTCATTACTAGTACACTGTGAACATGTTGGGTCTTAATTTATTCACTGTATTCATAGACTGTTTTCTTGTTAAGTTCACAATGTTATCCTTAGTAATAAAGAAGGATACAAACCTCCTTTAAAATATAAAAATGTGCAGTTAGCAAGTAAACTCAGGCTGGCTCAGCTCTTCTCAAGAAGGATGTCTGGGTGTGTTTGTAGTAGTAAGTTAAATGTTGACAAGTGGGTTTCTGGACACTTAAATCTGTTGCAGTCTGTAAGAGTCTAAGAGCAATCAGAGATTTTACTTGTGCAAACTAACCATCTCCTGAGACAATAGTTCCAAATACTATAAGTAAGATAGATGTGACAAAAGTATTTAAAAGGGCAAGAGGTTTTAATCATATGGACGTAAGACCATGTGTCATTTGGTCTCAGGATCAGAGAATGGTACCAGTCAGTTCCTTTACCTAGATGTACTTTCAAGCCCTCTGAAGGCTGAACATCTGTATTGTTTTGGCTGATTCTGAAATTCATAGAACTACTCAAGTGAATAACTATTCCACAGCGATTGCTAAATGTTCACAATTCCCAGAGTTATGTCAGGAATGCATTTGAACATCTGAGATTGTCTGTGCTTTGGGCCCAGTTGACATAGCCTAAGTACACATTTGAGTGTCCTTTTAATGAAAAACTTCTCAAATTACATTTCTAACTTTTACAGTGTCAGCTATGCACTTAAAGACTGCTCAGTGCCTTTTTGAATAATCCATTGAAACTTCAAGTGTTCTTAAGTAGCATTAGCTGACAGCTCCAACTGCACTTTCTAGACCTGAATCAGATGACTTATTACAGTAGTATTTAGTTACAAAATACTTCTCTGTGAATTAGCATAGCATCTAACTTGTGTATGTAAAGATTCCAAAGCTAACCACCATAACTGGTCTTTGATTTCATATACTCAATAGCTGTAACAAATACTATTCTGATGGCAGTTTAACATAAGATACTCTTAGGGAGGAAAAGAAAGTCTAGTAAAGATATTAAAGGGCAATGAGGATCTTGCAGGAATAAAAAGCAAATTCCCAGGTTTCCCTGTTCAAAGGTGGAGCATGAATGAGTTAAAGAAAATTAACCATCAGTGATAACATTCTCTGTTATCAAGTAGTAGCTCTCCTAGGGTCTTTGTCATTCTCAGCAGCATGGCTTTTGAAGATGCTCAGGCAGTGTCTATGAAAGTTGTGACTAACACAGGGTCATCCTTCCTGACTACACACCAAGTCTGATGGAAATCAATGTATCAGTAGGGCACAGCATATTTTCAGGCCGGAAACATCACTTTTTCATCAAAATCTTTGTGGAAAAGAGGGAAACAATGACATCCTGACTAGCCCTATGTTAAGACACATTAAACAGTAGCTCATACTTTCTCCCATCTCTGCATAAATCCATTAATCCACAGAGAACTTCCACGGATGCTGGGGAAAAAAAGGTAAATCTGCAGTGCTGTAAAATAGTTAGTCCTCTTTTTCATATTTGTAAGACATTCTTATCTTCACTCATAAAGATGAGAACCTTGAGATGACACTTGTTTATGCGTAAAACTGTCTAGTGTAAGACATTCACATCTGGGAAGAGGATCTGGCCTCCTTTCTTGGTTGTTGGTGAGACACGGACTTTAGCAGGAGACAATACTTTTTAACAAAAAGCTGTTGATTTCTAAATGAGAAACGGAAAGCACATCCCATGGTTTGTTTTTTCCTAAGTGTCAAAGTGCTGATACATATCTGTGGATGTCTATACAAGAGATGGCTACAAAAAGGTAAGACCAGATGAATGTCACTATTTACAAAGGAATTGCAGAATCACAGTGGCCAAAAATTGGGGTGGTTTGGGTTCTTCTTCCTCTCAAGTAAACAGTGGTCGTATGCAGATTTTATACAGCTTGGAATCTTGAGAATGCAATTGATCACAGAATTTCATATGATTTATTCTGAGAAGTGGTTCCAAA
This sequence comes from Megaceryle torquata, assembly GCA_024611175.1. Taxonomy (NCBI): domain Eukaryota; kingdom Metazoa; phylum Chordata; class Aves; order Coraciiformes; family Cerylidae; genus Megaceryle; species Megaceryle torquata. Next base: position 55,314 of record JANIJG010005591.1, read on the forward strand.
ACAAAAGAGTTTCCTGAATACTGAAAATAGTGAAGCTTGGGTTTTAGTTATTTTATGTCATATGATTAAGTGATTTTGAAAGAGCTACACTAAAGCTTTAGCATGACCTCACCTTTGAGTAGACATTGGAGAAATTAAATAACTCAAGGAGGGGTGTGAAAGAGGAGAGAACGTCTTTCCCAGTTGAAGGAAAAGCATTATTTGGAGCTCACACATTGTTACGTGCGAGGAAAGAAATCTTTACATAGGAATGACAACACTGATGTGCAATAAGCAACAGAGTCAAAATGGAACTTTTCTTACAGTTAAATCTTTCACCATTGTACCAACTCCTTTTCCTCAAATAGAAAGATGTCTTTCCAGGTACATTTTTTCCTTATTTTTACAGGAACTTCAGATTTTATTTTTTTTTTTGTCTTAGCTGATAGGTTTGGTTCAAATTCACATCAAAGTTTAAATGCTTTGGGAGAGAAGTGGGAAATTAAGAGAACAATAGACAAACAGGAAGACATATCCCGTGGCATTATTTAGCCTTGTTTCTACTGGAAAACGGGTTTAAATTCCTGAATGGAAAGCAAGAAAAGCTGTAGAATTTGCTAATTTCTTCTAATGTATATAAGAAAAACACCTGTTTTCAGTGTCTAAGAAATTTAAAGCAAAAAATCAGAACATATATATATAGGGAGAGTTGTTGGGTTTTAGCATTGTATAATAAATTCTAGAGAAACTTGTGTGTTTTTCTGTAAAAGCAGCTCTGTGATCTGGACTTTGCCATTAGTTACCTGTGCTAGGGACAGATCAATCCAAAATCTAAGATACAAATGTTCAAAATCTTAGGGCAAGTTTTGCCTGATGCTATTCTCCTATCAAAATTTTCATCTATGGGACATCTTTCAAGATTACATTAAAAATAGATTGCTCTTTTTGCCCCACTTGCAAGGTACATGCCATTGCACAGAAGGCCTTTCCTAGATACGGGTTGTCACAGAAGTTGTTCTGAACAAGCCTGAGGCATTTCAGTCTATTCCAGAACTGGGAAAGTATGACCTCCTATTTTCCTTCTTTTTCTGCTTTCCCACTTCCCGCTACAAAAAATAATGAAGGAAAGACAAGCAAACTTTCAAAACTGTAATGAATATTGTTTTCTTCTAGAATAATATACCAAGTGAAATCTCCAATCCTCAAATAAATCAAGGAGTTTCCCTTTAATCATAGAATCATAGAATTGTCAGGGTTGGAAAGGACCTTAAAGATCATCTAGTTCCAACCCCCCTGCCAATGGCAGG